>JAUCRC010000008.1:1800000-2105000 GCA_032399595.1 Tetragonula carbonaria
AAGGATCTGCGAAATAGAAATTTTCTCCGCTAGAAAATTTCTGTCAGATGAATATTTCATTAGAATGAACTATCTATTAGACAAATTCCTGGCAAAGAGAAAACGAGGGGACGAAGCCGAAGAGCAAAATCCTGTTTCCACCGCGACACCAAGATGGCGTCGAGCCGGGCTCCTCCATTCTCCCAGCTTAATTCACAATATCACCCCGCTGCGCTCCCCTTTCCGTTTCGCCTCTTCCTTTTTGGAAGCCGTGTTACGCCCATGGAATACGTAACACCACGTATTCTCCGTGATATATGCACGTAATGCATCTGGATCGTCCAACAAGGCGTCCACCACTTTATGCGCGCACACGAAAACACACAAGCAGACCACGCACCGCTCAAAAAGTCGCAACACCCCTCGATCCGACTATTAGCATATCAAACCTCTCGTTACTGGAGCCTGTTACCGCTATTTCGAACGTCTTGCCTATTAAGGGAACGAACAAAGCAACACCGTGTTCCCCCGGATGCGTGAAAACTAGCCGGTATCCAGACCAGATGTAGAGATACTTTGGGAATTATGGGGTGTGATGAGCGCTGATTTGCGAAACTAGCCTTGGAAACCGGTGTCAGATCGGTTTCGTAGCTATATGAAGAGTGTGCATGGTAGGTTGCAAGGTGAAGATTGATTTAAGTAGAGAGGTTACGCGGCGAGATAGGATCGAACGATGGTGGAAACGAACGCTGAAGATTTATGGGCCCTTGTTAGAGATAGTTTACGTCTCGAATTGCTCCAGCAGTGTTATAGATGAAGCTTTTTGCAGAGGAGGTCTGAATTTCGGGTACCCAAGGTGGATACTTAAGGTGAAATCATGCTTTCGATTAATTTGCAATTGCGTCGGATTAATTATGAAAAATCTTGAATTTTAAAACATTAGTGTCGAATAATTCATACGAGTAAACCCTAATTCCTCGCGTTGTCGAAGCAATAAACGTTAACGAATTAATAAAACTATTTATGTAAATGTTCAATAAATGAAAAAAGAATCTTTACATTTTCTAAATATTCTGCATCAAGTTTCAAATATTGGTGTCAAATTTTGCACAAACAACCCCGTAATTTTCTAATTAACACTACTATACGTACTAATCAAATGACCGGTTTAAAAATTTGACTTTGTTAAATCTTCCTGAACTCTCGTTTAAAAAATAAATGATTGATGTAACTTTTTTCTTATTAATCATTTAAAAATTATCTCGTGCATTGCTTCTTATATTAAATTTACAATTATCTGTATTCCTCCGATTTCATAACCGTTTAACTGATCATGGAACATATCAAAGTGTCAATCGCCAATTTTGATGAAATTTGGCTTCAACGTACTTTCTGAAAAAATACTTGACACGTATTTTTTCTTTTTTTTTTTTTTTGTGTAAACTACCCTCAAAGTGGCTCCGGAATTTATTTCGTCAAATATCTCGAAAATTAATTACTGAAGACACAGTTTTCGTGTAAATTGAATGAAATTGCGTGTTTTTTTAACGGCAAATTTAATGGTATATACCATTTTGCGAAAAAAACCATATGTTCAAATAATCAATATATTTACATCAATATAAAACCCGTATTTTTTACAATCTTTTGACAATTTTTCTTTTTAATAATATTTTCTTGAACATTTGTTTATGAAACCTATATGTTCAAACATAAAATACGGAGAAATTAGTATCAAAGAATATATAACAGATAGTCTAAAGAATATATAACAGATAGTCGTTCAAGAAAACTTCATAGACAAATTTATTTCCGAAAACTACAACAGAAAATTATTTAACAAAAATTTCCCCAGAATTCCCGGATCGAATCAAACGTGAAGAACATTAATTATTACCGACAATAGGTCGTAATGTAACGATCGTTAAGGGAATTCACGTTGCCAGTGACACTGCAAACGCGGCTTTAGATGCAGTGCGTGAGATAGCCGTGGAATTTTGTCTACGTTCCCGATAATTGAATAGCCGTTCTCATTAAACGAGGTAATTTGATGCCGGTTGAACTGCTTCGCACCCTTGCATCCGACCACGTTGTAATTATCGTTCTAATTGTTGGGTAATTAGCCACGACGCGTGGTTCGACCGTAGTTAGTAGCGGATCCTAACCGTCGACGTGATTTTTCATTTTCTTTCTCTCTCTCTCTCTCTCTCTCTCTCTCTCTCTCTCTCTCTTAGACAGTTTTCTGTAAACCGTTTTGACGGAAATAATTGTTCTCCACTGGCGGGATGCTCATCAAGCCCGTCATCTCTTGTTCCATTTCTACCCCGTTAACTTACTAATTGCCGATCAAACTTAATTGTGCGACATTCGATCTGATCGAGACCACGCTCCGTGAAATTGCACGAAATTCATCAAATTCGAGTTTTTTTTCTTTTCTCTTTTCCCCTCCTATAGGGAGAATTCTCTCGTTTTTTTTCTAACGAAGCTGAAGAGACTCGTAATGAGAGATACGCATAACGAGCGATAACTTCCTCCATGGAAATTTAATTCGTATAAGCTGAGAATTAATGTTAACCCTCAAATAGCATTCATAAGTGATTTATATTGAATATTCTGAATATTCTGAATTGCATCAATAAGAATAATATATCCCAGTGAACATACGAATATTGGGCCACGAAAGGGTTCAAAGGAAATCATTGATTCTTCCGAAATCCTAGTATTTCCTTACGAAACTTACAAAAGAAGATTCTAAATAAAGTTCTCCTTTGCAGATTAACTGCAATGTGACTAACTAAATATCAATAACTTGCTTCGAATGGCTATCGAATTAATATATAGGATCGATACTGTCAGACGTTGAATAAAGACATCGAGCGTAAAGGGTCGATCCTATAGGATAGGTGGAGAATGTTACCTGCGTTTCCGTCAACGAGAGCGCCTGCGCCAGCTGCTTCCTCTCCGCGCCGACTACGTAGTGATTTTTCTCGAACGCGTGCTCCAGCTTGAGCAACTGGCTGGGACTGAAGGCCGTCCTTATTCTCTTCGGCTTTCTAAATGGTTGTAGAAGAAATCCTGGTATATCCGGGCCTGAAACACACGTAAGAAACTCGCCAATTAGCCTTTTTTTTTCTTAAGTGGAAATTTTAACCAAATCTGAGTTGATTCGGATTTCTCTCGTCTCAATTTTTATCTTTATTGGCAAAAAACTTGACAGGCAACGTATACCGCAAGAGAGATACTGATAAATATTTTAGAATTTAGTACGGTGGAGGAAAAATTTGATTCAAAGAGAATTTCCATTTCTTAATTTGCAACCTCGATTACAAATTAGGTGCATTAATGCAAATTTAAATAAAATTAAAGACAATGAATCATTACGATCCATGTTCAGTATGTTTATTAAGAAAATATGTAACAAAAGATAAATCAGTAAAAAGAATTGTCAAGAATGTTCTACATTTGAATAAGTACCTACAATAAACTGGAAGTTCAGTAATCTTACTAAATTAAATGTAGTATTATATGAATAATATAATATGGAAAATTATAATATGCCTTCTTATGATAATACATATTTGTAACTTTATCTTCTCTTATACAGCACCGACCGAAAATTTAGTAAAGATATAGCTTTGATTTAAAACTACTCTAAATAATCAATAAATAAATTCCAAATGTAATTAAAAACGAATGAAAAATATAACGAGCAAGAAAAACTCCCGAGAGGCAGTTTAACAGGCACGAATAATTTATTAGACAGCAATTAATTTTTAAACGACGTCGTCATCGACGCTGTCCGCGCGTCGTCGCAAACGACACGCACGCAAGCCCGAGCCGCTCGTGAAAAGTCAGTGAGAGCGAGAGAAGGATAGAAGAGAAAGAAAACGAAAAGGAAGGGAAAAAGAAAGGAGAAAGAAAAGGAAAAAAAAATGAACACGAACTGCACGAGCCGCTGGCTACCTAGAAGTCCGCTCGGGTAATTGAGTATTCTACCTCGAAAGAGTCATGTCGATCGACCGATACCCACGTCTGCCGGAAGTCGGCCGGGGATACTTTGCCCGGAAAGCTTCAACGATAAATCGCTCGATTCTCTCGGCTAGCGACTCGCTGCTACCTTCCGACTTCCATCGAATTCGATTCTATTCCTCTTACCCTTTTTTTTTTTTTCCGTTTCATCATTCTTCTACTCTTATGTAGGATTGTGTAGGCGTGATTAATATCGTCGTACGGTTCCATTATAATTTCGCGACTTTACCTTCTCAATCCTTTTGCAGGTTTCGAACATTTTTCGTTACAGCCTTGTTTTATTTGACTCGTCGTATTTCAATTTCATTTTACTTATACTTTCACACTTTTACGTTTCTCTTTCGATTCGTTGGATTTCATTCTCGAGCTTATAGGCGTGACTTTAACTTTAATTCTTCTGCAGTTTGAAAGTTTTCATTATATTCTCACTTTATTTCGTTCGTTATATTTTTCTGATTTTTATTTATTATATCTTTCGTATTGTTGTATTTCTTTTTCGGTTCGTTAGTTTCCGTTCTGGATTTTTGCAGACGTCGTACGGTTTGATCATAATTGGCATTACTTCTAATCACTTTTGTTTGAAAAAATTGTTATTAAGAACTAATATCGACGACTGAAACATAAAGCTTATTATCAAAGAAGTACCTGCTGTGTAATAATGAACACTGAAAGCTTTTATTAATCTTCGCTGCGTTCTTTCGATTATTCTCGACCTCTTTATATTTCTCTGAAATTAAAGAAATATCTCAAGTTTAAACAAAATGTTCAAAAAAATTCTTATCAGTAGTCGTGATTTTCCGATTAAGTTTCGTGTTTTCAACGTTTCCTTCGAATATTATAAATCCTGATTTATAAATGATATAAAAATTCGATGATCGCAATAAAGTTGAAAGAAAAAAAATCACTCAGCTCTGTAAAAATACTTCGTTGTAAATTAAATAAAATTATCTATCCGTCTGATTGATTGTTTCGACCTTTATTACTTTGGTACGGTTCGATGTAACCACCTTATGTAACTGCTGCCGACAAACTGCGACGAATCAAACCTTCGCGCATAATAAATAAACATTGGCGGATAAAGTGACTAAAGAAACAAATCGATAAAAATGCACACGACGGAGAAACTCAAAGCAACGCGATCGATCGGCCGAGAAGCCATCAACGACTGACAATCATCGTTTGATCACGCAGCTCTAAGCATTGTTCGCAGACGGCCAAGGCGAAAGATGTATCAAGGATGCGCGTATCAAACAAGAACCAACGATCGCGAGCACGTGGAAAACGCGTCTTACTTAAGCCAGCGCGGCGCGTGCATACGTGATGTGGCCATTAAAGCGGATTCTCCTCTTGTCTCGACCTTCTCGATCGAGAAACGTGTAACGTGCGTGCGACTTAAAGACCCGGTTAACATTTCATGCGTTTGCATGGCAATGTAACTCTCCCTGTCCGATCGATCGACAGCCCGTGAACTGAATCAGCTTTAGCTGGTTTTTTGTTTCTCTTATGAATAGCGCTCGAACACGTGTCGCAATTACCGCAATCGATTATTCCAATCGATCACTGGGAATCGACGGACGCTTTTTCATTTACGAGGCTCTAACCGTGTTTCGTAAACTTATATCGATTTTCTTCTTCTTCGTCTTCTCTTCCTTTCTTCTTTACTTTTTTCGAGGGAGGACATTTCTTGGACAAATTTTTACGTATTAAACGAAGATGAAACGAATATTTCGTGGAATTTTTTCTGGGATTTATTTATGGAATTGATATTGCTGTTTTTGATACAGTTAAGCAACTGCTATGTTACATGCATTCGTTGCTCAGTATATGTATATAAATATATTATAAATTATATATGTATTTATGTACTTACAATTATATTATATTATTATAATTATAATTATAATTATAAATATAAGGTAACAATAACAATAATAATATATATAGGTATAAGACTCAAGTACTCAAAATTATGCTAGTACTTGAACGTTTTTGTAAATGATATTTTCATTGAAAAGGAAATAATTTAGAAAACATGGGAAACAAATTAGAAAAAATATAAATAAACAATAATTTAAACAATGAGAAATAAATAACAATGAGGAACAATAAGGAACAAATTAGAAAAAATATAAAAAACAATAATTTAAAAATAACAATTAAAAAGAAAATTCCACAAATATTATATTTCATTGTTTTTATTCACTTGAAAACTGTTTCTTTCCCTCGAAAAATAAAAAGAGAGGAAAAAGAGAATCAACTTCAACTCACAACTCAAAACTTAAAATATGGTAAATGCAAAAAATGAAATATTAAAACATGTCTTCCCTTTTTCTTTCGGGAAAGAAAATTAGAATGAAATTTGCAAATGTTGCGATACTTGGGCGCTATAAACAAATTTCTCGAGTTTAAAATCTACCATTGGCAGTAAATAATAGTAGTAAAAAGGAAGAGTAAAATGAAACTGATAGGAATAAACCAGAAATAAAGCATAAAATTGAGAAAGATCGAAATGTTAGAGTTAAATATTTCTCAATTACATTTGAGTTCTCTGAAATTCTACGTAGATATTTGCCGCGACTTGGTATTTTTTCCTCCGTGAAATTACAGTATTCGATAGTTTTCTTTTTTTTTTTTCAAATTTTCAAAGAATCGCAACGAACGATGAAAAATGTTCCCGGTATACCTAAGACCGCTATTACCAGCCCGTTAATTATTCCTCGGTAAGAAGCGATACAACCGAGCAATAACGATCACGAAGGCTCCCGTCGCATTAAACACGCCGATTAATGCGAAATCCACGCGAGTCGTTGTTCGCTAATCTTTTAATAATTGCGGTTATTATTGGATAACATCTTGACGGATCATTAACGTGATTATTGTGTGAAAAGTTGTTTCACAGATGAATAGAAATGTTAATGTCTTCGTCGTGATTCTATTTTCCAGAAAAATCACCTCCTACCGATGTGAACAGGCATTTATCCGAATCGTACGATGATAAATCGACGACCAATTCGAAGACGAAAGAAAAACAGATCGAACTCGATATTAATTGATTATTTTCTGGATCTCAAAACCCGTCTCGGCCATGCTATACGATATAAATTAATAATATTATAATATCTATAATCTGTCAAGTATTTCTGAATTTTGAACATATTTTTCAAAAAAATGCGTCGTTTTTCAAAAATGGAAACAGAATAAGCAGAGAATTTCAATAGAGATAGTGTATTTCGATTTTATACTGTTGAAACGTAAATTGAAACGTAAATTTATTTGCAAAAATTAATTTATTAATTTAAAATTAGAGTTTAGTCGTGACGCAAGAAGACAATCATAAGTACACTGATAATCGATAAAGTATCATGCATTTCAATAATAAAAACTACTAATGAAGCTGATGACTTGACTAAAACGATTTACTTTATTCTTGGTGGTAGTGAAATGATACTATCGCGTGAAAAGTGATATTGTAGATATACTTCGGATTGGATCTCGACTTGGAATTTATCTGTCAAAATATAACTGCAAAAATTCGAGATCACAGAAACAATGAGAATTATCGAGTCGAAAGAATGACTGAAAATTACAAAATCAAAAATTTATCTACAAATAATACAAATTGAATGCATACGAAAACATTTTAACGTGTAAAAATATAAAGCCTTGTAGAAATTAAAAACATTGAAATCTGTCGCTAAACGATATATTTTTCCATATATTTCAAACAAGTACAACAATATTTTATATTGAATAAAAATAAATATTGAATAATAATTATATCGAATAAATGTTGAATGAGATTTCAAGATTTTTAATTCAACCACTATGTTCGATCGAGTACTTTTCATCGAAGATGGCATTATAATTTTTCTAATAAAAATGATTAACAAGTGTCAGCTTTAATTTCTAATTATAGCACAATGTTCATTCTTTTTCTTTTTTTCTTCTTCTTTCTTATTAAATATTAAGTGATCGGTGTCTTATGGACGATAGCAGTACCTCCATACGTTTAACTATATAATAATGACATTTAATGTACAGTTTCTTGCTCTTACAGAGTTATAAGAAAATTATGGTTCTAACCTCCTTCGAAAGCGATTTACGATGAACCTTCGTGACTATATTTGATAGCAATGTCCAAGTGCTTTTTATCGTTGACTTAGGATTCAATTACAGAGTAGAAAGTTTCTTTTCATGCAAATGTTATATGTTATAATATTCATTTAAATATATAGAAGAGTATATAGTCGGAACACAGTTATTCCGTAGAACTTCTACATGATATTATTACAAGAATTCTTTTGTTTAATATTTCTCTTTGTTATTCATTCTCGTCGATTGCATTTAACAAAAATAGATAAGAAATAAGTTGCAGAGAATATTTCATGAAATAAGAATAAAACAAGATTTAAAATTAAAGTGATTGACGCTAAACTTAACTAAAGATTGACGAACGTTGCTATCTCGATTAATAATTGATCCTAAAAAAAAAAAATAAATAGAAATCGCGGAACCAAAGAATAAATAAAATTCTTTTGAAAAAGATTTCTTATTTTACAAAATCTTTGTCTCTCGCGATATTCTATTTTTCCTACGAAATGAACAAAATATCCAAGGGAACGCGCGATCAATGTAAACTTCAGAATCAAATTTTAACAGCCTTTTCGTCTCAAAATTCGTAAAATACCTCAAACTACCCTCTCCCTAAATCTTTCCATTCCTTAATAATTTATTCTTGCAACAAATAAAATATTCAAAAAGTAACAAGTATAGAAATCATCAAAACTTCTGATCGAAAAGTAACGATGCATTACCTCTTTTTCATTCCAAAATTCACAGAAGTATCCGTCTCTGAATCCACTTTTCATAAAACCAAGTTCTTTTCCCCTCAAAAATAAATAAACGAAATCCAAAAAGTCGTCATAGCCAAAATATAAAAATTACCAAATCTTCTCGTACACCACTACTTCTTTCCCCACTACTCCCTTCCCAAAATTCACTATACGTACTTCCTCTCCAAAGCCCTTCATTCCTCGCGTTACCTTACTTTTACCTAACCCTACAATCCGAAGCACACCTGCAGCCGTATTAACGAATCCCCCCGCGAAACTAAACACCCCGCTCATCGAGCAATGTATTCCGGCAACATTTGCATCGAGCCCGTTTACGGTCGCGTTAGCAACAATTAAAAACGCATTAGCGTCGGAGTCGACGTTTTGCGTTGGACGTTTGAACGTCGCTCGGTTGAAAACTTTAGAGAGCTCTAGCGAACCAAAAGGTCGGGAAAAAAGAGAGAGAGAAAGAGAGAGAGACAGAGAAACGGAGTAAGGCAGAGAGACATAGAAGGGGGTAAGAAAAAAAAAAAAAAAAAAAAAAAAAGAAAAGTCGGGGTTATAATTTGATACGTTCGCGATTTGGTCTTATTTTTGAGTAATTTCAAGTCGCTCTGGGCGGCT
The DNA here is from genome assembly GCA_032399595.1 of Tetragonula carbonaria. Taxonomy (NCBI): domain Eukaryota; kingdom Metazoa; phylum Arthropoda; class Insecta; order Hymenoptera; family Apidae; genus Tetragonula; species Tetragonula carbonaria. The sequence continues at coordinate 1,809,465 of JAUCRC010000008.1, forward strand.
CAGCTGCGCACAGTCAAGCTTCCCGTAATTACAGGCCGTCTAGCTTCTCCTCGTCGTTTCCCTTCGCCCTCGTCCTCGAGAACCTTCCCTCCTTATCTCTTCCCTTTCGTCCCGTTCTTCCTCCGGTTGCCGGAGAACCAGCGAAGACCCCGGACGCCCGTGGGCGACGTCTAGGACGCACCTAGAGATCCGCTAACGACGCAACACGAGAAAACAGTCGGCTCGGCGAAACGGTGATCGAATGAAGGAGTGAAGAATAGACGGCAAAGGGTTTTGAACGTTCTTCAAGGAGCAACGTGAAACGAGAAGCATGTTTTGTCGAGGAAAGACAAGTTGAAGTTCGGTACGCAAAACCGGAGGTGTTTTTGTGAAACGAGAATTGAGAGAAATAAGGAAGAGTTCTAATAGCGGTGAATCTACGAAAGATGGAGGATAAATTTCGTCTTTGGAATCCGTGAAGAAGTAGAAAAGATATTGAAGCAGAAATTTTGAGAAAAACGGTGTAGAAACGATTTCTGCACTCTAAACGTTGAAGTAAAAGAAGAGATGAAAGATGTGATGAAGAGAGAATTTCGATATTTGGATATGAAAATAATATAAGTTCGAACGAATTTATGTTTGCTATCAGTAATAAGAGGACGATTTATTTATAGTGTAAAAAGATCAAAGATTCTATTTACCTGCGGAGAAGGATGTTGAAACGTCGACTTTAAGATTGAAATTAATTAATATTTCATTAACATGGACTGAAGATTACTCGAGAAGATAGGAGAATGAGTAAGAATAACTATATTATATACGCTATTTAACAGAAACAAAAGTATACATAAGATATTGAATAAAATACACGTATAAGATATTACGAAAGAAACAGAAATTTTCGAAGCTTGAAAAAAATTTCCATCCATGATCCATAAACGCGTAAATGTATCGGAGATCACAGGAATAAAAAATTATCGCGCAGATGTAACAGTCCACGAATCTTTCCAAAGAACACGTATTTCACAATTTCCAAAAAAAATTGCAAATCAAACACATATACGTACATACAAGTACATGTCTGCGATGATATGATATGGCAAAAGATAAAAGATATACACACAAAAAGGAGAACACGGCTCGTTAATTTTAATAATTTTAATTTTAATGATACGAGAAATCATTGTGAAACGATCTTTTTTTGGTATCGTCAAGAAAGGACGATTCGATCGATTTCGAGGTGGGCAGACATCTTTTCTCGAAGATAATCGCGTCATCGTGGACCATTCACGTCAGTGAAGGCTCATTCACCAACGATATATATTCTCCGTTTGGATATATTACACAGTTGGTTAAACAATCAAGACGCGCCAATTACGGAATTAAGTATGCAAATCAGCTGTCGCATATGTAACCAGCCGCCTTCGTAATTATGTAAATTCACGGACGAACAATCGCGATATATAACCGAATGAACGTTGGCTGGCGAAAAAAATTCAAACACTTATCATAGAGAATTTTGGCGAATTTTTTAGCGATTTTTAGAGCGAAACGTAAATGTTTTTGTACATCTACGATCGCGATATTAAAATTTCCTAGATCACGCAAACACAATATAACGTAATTACAATATTTGAATATACTCGTAGTTTACCGGTACCATTAAATTCTTTGGATAAAATTTTTCTAAGACGTCGAAATTAATTTTTTAAACGAAAAGTGAAATATCCTTTCCAAGAACAAAAGAGTACTTCTTTCTCCAGGAAAGAAAGAAATTTCCAAAATTTCATTCCGCGACAATTCGATTGCTAATTGTAATTTAACAATCCATAGTTCATTTCGTGAAACTTTTTATTACGCGTAAAATTATTGACAAACCGTGCGAGACGAGTTGACGAGTCCGCGAGTTCTCAAACGGCACACCTACACTTCCCTGCAACGATTAATCATCCACTGATCCTGAACTGTTAAAATAAAATATCGCCAATGGTCTAACGATACACTCGTTAAGTGAAAATATTCGAAGAAATTTCTTCGAAGTTCTAAGTAATGGACGCTTCTAGTCTTTCATTATCCGCGTATTAATTCCGATTCTATCGAAACCGGTTGCAAATATGCTGCATTATATTATACACGCTCGCGTGTGCAAGTTACCGAACGCAAGAAACTACGAAGCAACGATAATGAGCGATTACTATTTAATTACACGATATTCGCTGGCTGCTTGACACAAGCAGTCGTCCACCGATACCGGATATCGGTGACGATTTTTCAACGTGCACAGAATTGAAGATGTCGTGTCATTTGCATACATATACACGAACAACGCCACACGTAATGGACGCCTCTAATTGCCACGCCAGTAATTAGCGGTACATTTTACATGTGGAAGTCACCTCCCCGCGTCGGCGTTGCTTCTTTCGTTAATTTTTGCAGATATTGCAAGCGCACGTAGCAAGCACGCCCGTAAGTAGGCACCACATATACCTATTCCGAGCATTCTCGTTTTACGAGCAGTTAATACACGGAACGTACGCTCGAACTGAAAATTTTAAAATGTAACTTTCTTATCGTCGCGTGGGTATACGTCTCCCACGCGCGTATGAATATTGCAATTAAATAAAATTTGTATCGTCTATGAAATTGATAGGAATAAAATTTAACAGCGACGAATGAATAAAAGCGTTCCAAGAGATTAAATACTAGCGAACCCAAGATGGACCCAAGAAGTGAGGACTTGAAGCTATTCGTATTGATAAATTTATTCGTTGCGTTAGTAGAGCATATTTAACATTTATATAGGTATATTAATTCTTTTCCTAAATATATGTTTACAGTAAGTATCTTCCAGTTTCTACGTACATTTCACGAACTGTGCACAAATATAATCGTGATAGTCGCATCTACAGTGTTAGTGAAATTTCAAAATGTTCCATTTAACAAATTATAAAAATTTTTCTACCATAAATGAATACTTTCACGAGCCACTGACTATATTGTATATTGATTGTTTATTAACCAAATAATGAAGGAAAATGTATTTATTCAAGTATATTGTAAATGCAATTATATACATTTATTTAAATATTATTATATGGTTAAATATACTAAAGGTCCATTTCCATTCATTAAAGCAAAAGGGTACGTACTTCTTTTAAATCAAAGAAAGAAGAACGCCACTCTGCTTCATCGCCGCTATGAAACGCAACCAGTAGTGACACCCTACCAATCAAATAATACCAGTCAAAAGAGAAACAGTCTCTCAGCAAAGAGAGAAAAAAATAAAAAAAAGAATCAGATCATCCGATTGTTCAATTTGTACGGTAGATCTCTGATCAGATCACCGATCGACCGTGACGATTCGGTCAATGAAGACGTCAATCCGATTCACAATGGAATGAACGAAGAAAAAGGGGCAGAAAAGAGAGAGAGAGAGAGAGAGAGAGAGAGAGAGAAATCATTGTCGACGAAACCTGAAAGATCAACGACAGACGTTTTTCAATCGGTTCAAAACGATGATTCACTTAAAAAGAAAAACGGAGACAAAAAAGTGGCGGAGGCAAACACGTGGAAACACACGTTGGACGCACGTAAACTCGAGATTCGAAAAAAAAAAAAAAATGGATGACGGGAAGGCTACCGAACGCCATTGTTGCCAACGGACACCCCACGGTGCGAACCGTCACGAGGGTAAACGTCCCTTTAATAACGCTGATTAACACGCCATTGTAGCCGTGAAGCGCTACGCCAGACCACGACGGCGACAAACGGAAACGCGTGCATGATTTCTATTGCGGGTTTGAGCACGACTATTGCTTTCTAACGCGAGTTTCGCCGGCACCTCTTTTAAATCTCAATTCACTCGCTCCGTTTGGGGTATGGAGACACAGTGTCAGAAATTTTAGTGTCGTTGATCCAAATAAATTAATTAATTATAATTAATTATAATAAATTAAATAAATATTATTAATTCTTTCGTAATTAAACAAATCAATATACAAAAAAAGAATCACGTTCCCCTTTCTCCGAAACCTAGTCTTCCTATCGACCTACCCGTAATTGAGGTCTTCTGAAAAGTAACACGCAAATAATCGTAATAGTTTCGATGTAAAAATTCTCCAAACCTCTTCATACCTATTTTCCTCACCACTTGAGTATATCATAATTTCGCAAGAAAAAAAAAAGAAAAGAAAAAGAATAGAGACGGTAAAAGCAATTTTTTTTTAAGGCCAATTCAAAAAAATCCGAGCAAGAAGACACGCCATTCCAAAAATATTAATACAAGTCAAAATATTCCGGAATTCCGCGGTCAATCGTCAAAACATTCGAACACGCACGATCGACGACGATCCCAATAATTTCCTTTCTTTCGTTAATTTCAATTTATTCAATTTTAATTTTCTTTCTTCATTACTGGCTCATTTGCATGCGAATAAGAATATCGCTGCCAGCCGATCCGTCACTCGTGGCTCGTTCGAGGATCAATTTTCCGAGAAGCGTACGCTCTTCATCTTCGCGGCGTCGTAAAATTTGCATTTCCAGGCAAAACGCCGGGAACCGGTCGGCCGATTCGAACGAACGTTTTTCCAGTAACGAAAACCGCACGGCGGAATCGTGCCGTTCCACGGGTCACATGTTTCACTTAACAAAAGGGTAATTACTCAGAACGGTCTTAATGGTAATTGCTCGTGACTTAACTGCAAACGCAATTCCCTTTCGTAATATTAATTCTCCGTAAGCGGCGTCGACGGCAGACCAACAGGCGGGGATTCAATTCCGCTATCACGTCCATTTCGTTTGCGTAACCGCGTATTAGAGGTAATTAGTATTGCAACTGTTCGTTGGCAGACGTCGTTAAAAAATCGTGGCGTGCCGGCTCGTAAAACCGAGTGACGACTAGACTAGAAGAGTACGGCAAACACATAGCGCAGTGGTCCATAATTAAAATTCAGTAGCTCGATGGCTTCAAAAATTCTCCATTGAGTTTCGAGTGAAATTGAGTCGAGTAAACGCGATAGAGCCTCCCCTTGTTTCTTTGCAATCGTAAAAAGCACGTCAAATAATAATCATATGAAATGTAACGTAGCGCAGTATAATAATATTAATTAGTATAATAATTATACAAATATAAAAACTACTTCTACGTCCCGCTACGACCGAGATCAAATGCTCTACCAAAAATTAATCTGAAACAAGTACCTAATATCCTTCTTGTCATTCAAGTATTTGCCACATTCGTTTTTAACGAATATACTCTTTATAAATATGTACTTTAACAAATGCATAAAAATTTTTCTCGCCAATTTATTGAACTTTGAATATCAAACGACGAAAATGTTTCTTGAATTTTCGTCATCTAAGCCTGATGTTCAATGTAAAATGACGAAAAAAAAAGATCATATCTAGTTTTTGAAGGTTGTTACAAAGGGAAGGTTTCATTCTTCAAATTCACTGTAGATTCAGTCGTGAACAAAATTTTCCAATATTTTTACATACTACAAAAATTTATATTTTCGAGAAAAAAGCTTATCGTGACTTACTCACCCCGTTACGTGATATAAAAAACACTTTAGAATAAAATGAATTTGAAGAGACTTTAAACTTCAGAACGAGCCCAAATTTATTATTGAGCGATTTCTTTTTACAAAATTCAATAGTTAGTATTCAAACATTAATATTATAACCATTTTAATGATCAAATATCCAAGAACCTCGAACAGAACGTTCCATCATCTATATTACAATCATTTTAATATTTCATTAATCACCACATACTTTTTGCAGCCAGAATTCGACGATAAAACTTCATCACAGTGTTCCTTCTCGAATGATAAAGTCTAATTAGAACGGAACATTAGGTATAATACGTTATCAAATTCAGAGAAATCCAAACTACAGTCCGCTATGAGATACCATAGAATTTCTGTTATCTGGATACTCTGTTATCGGCACTCTTATTTTTCTTCCGTAACGGAGCTTGATTATAGTACACCAGCGAAGCAATGGATCGTAATAAATACGTAGGCCAACAAAATCGTAGCACAGATTTTGCGTTTTTATAGTTTCGTTTAACGTTCCTAATTCCTAATGTGCGAGCAAGCGGCGAATAATGAAACAACGATTACACGAATTATAGTATTTAAGAATCGATAGAAAAAAAAAAATATATAAAACCAAGAAACACTGTCATTTAAGACAGATACGTTCTAATAAACGATCCATGAAACGCAACAAATCACGATTGTCGTATACTCTTTTAATGCTTTTTCTTTTTTTTTTTTTTTGGCCACCGAGAATTTGCAGAAAAAAAACGATACGACGGATGTAAAAAAAAAAAAACGGAGCGTCGTCGTTAATATTTTTGATGTCGTTAACAACTATATCTACACTATAGCGTTTTTTATTGATTGGAAGAAGAACATTCGTTAATCAAAAAGGATATTAATAGAAATTTGTGAAACTCGATTAAGAGGAATGAAAGAGTCGTGGGATTGTTCGTAATTATTAAAATTACGCGAATTTGTATATTTTCTATTCGCGGTTAATTATCTGATATTGTTTTCCTCGGATTGATTGTGAAATAGAATCTAAAAATATGAGGGTAAAATAATCCGAACACACGCGATACTTTCTGAATAATTCATAAACCGCGGATTTGCATACTTTTATAGACTTGACCGAAAGAATGGAAACTATTACAGTTTCATCCAGTAAATATTTTATTTCCGATGTTATATATATATACTTATATATATATATATATATATATATATATATATATATAAATCTTTATTTATTTTCCCAATAAACGTACAAATTTCCGTTTATTCATAAAACGCAGAAAGAACACTGGCACTCGTTCTCGTTGAACATTTTCTACTGGCAATAAAAATTTCACCAATGGAAAATTCAATGAAACGCGATGAAAGAGAAGACTAAATTAGTCGATATTTTCGTCAAAATGTACCTAGAGAAAGAATAATATATATCTGGACAGAATGCAACGAAATAAACGTGATTCGAACACCCAGTCGTTTCGAGGGACTTACAAAACATAAAAGAATTGACAAAAAAAAAAGGCGAAAGAATCTTAATATCGTTAAAAATACTATGTTTTTATTACATAATTGTACGTGCAAAGTTAATCATAATCGCCGATAAGCCATACTTCTCATTCCACTTGAACTTCCTCTTTTACAAAATAATATCCACTTTAATCTAATCGAATAATTACAAAGCGAAATTAATCGAATATTCCAACGAGGGATCTCTGTGAATTCCTGCGCAATTTTCTACGTAGATATGCACGATACTCGGTATCCCAAAGCGAGCTGTTAGATAAGCACGAGAATCGGGGCCTCGTTCAAGTCGGAATAGTCATAGTTGAAAATGGTAGCCTATTCGGCCGGCTCGAGTACTCGAGAAATAACAGTAATCGAATGGTAACGCGAGTCCACTATCTCCTATTCCGAGAACACCGCCCGGAGTAACGTGCTGATGAGACAAAATTGACTGAAAAGCAGCGAACAACCCTAACCGAGTAACACAACGCATCAGGATGCCACTTCATCATCGAATCATTGACTGAGATGTCGCCTGAGGCAGACCATTCGATAAGTGTCTGAATCTTAATCTCGCGTTTTACTCGGAGCCACCTCGTCAAATTACACGCTCCTAACACGGACCTCGTTTAGGTTGCTTGGGAAACAATGATCGATCTCGGTAGAAAAATCTTCCCGCTCAACAAGCTAGCTTTCACGTCGAGAGTCGAAAAAAATATGAATTTGGTCGTCTGGTGTAGAGGAAATGTAGTCGGTTTGAATAGTTGGAGATGTTGCACAGGATGTTTCATATTTTATCCTTTATTGATAAAATACGAAGAATATGATGGAAAAATAAAATGAATAAAAGAAGAAGGAAATTAGATGAGAGGAATAAAAATAAAAAGAAAATGTTACGTAAACACAAGGTCGTGAATCCATTATTACAAAGTTGTAATAAAAGTACTAAAATTATGAACAACTATATATAAATGTATAAATTTATATATAACATATATATAATATTTTATCGTATTACATTAATATACGAATATGTAATATAATTGGTTTTCATGTGTCATTGCAAGTAATTAAGGACATCCTACACCTATCGGATCCTGGTTTCGTTTACATTAATTATGTTTTTGTTGAACGTATGATTCAGAAGCGTCGCGCGACGATTACCGATCCTCGAGCCTGTTTGTTGCTAAATCGGAACGATCTATTTCAACTTTTTCATCGATATCGTTTATCTTCCTTTTTTTTTTTTTTTTTTGATCACTTACAACAAAACGATAAAACGGCTAGGTCTTCAAACTAATCAAGCCAATCACATTTCCACGTTGGACAAGCCGTTCCACAGTTCACTGCGACAATATTCACAACACCGAACACCTAGTACTCCAAGTCACACAAAACGACTTAACATCATGTATGTAATATTATCGCGTGTTTACGTGAAAGATCATTTTTGAAGTTGTTTTAATAAAAAGATATCACTATCGAACAGAATTAAAAACCTGCAGATGTGTCTAGTAATTTATTTCAGTTCCTACTCTTGTTCTCCAATTTTTTCTACCAGGAATATATACCCAAATTTTTCAGTGATCAACAGTTTAGTAATTGATCGTTTGAAATTCGAGAAATCAGAGGATTGGCACAAAAATAGTTAAAGATTTTCCAATTATTGTCTCTCTCCTTTCACTTTGAGGAACGTAACTAGACTCTTGCCCATCTTATTACAGAAAATCCTAAAAGCTACAATTAATCTTAACCAACCGCATGATGTACCCCAAATGTTATAAATATTAACATACTCTTCGCTCTCGGATAACATTAGCACACTTAACTGTCAAAACAACGTGCGAGCGTCCAATAACGCTAATCTTCGACTACACCGAGACTTGTAATTATCATATTCCAAACTCAGACACCTAGATTAATTGTTAAAATATCTCAGAGAGCCAACGTATCTACTCTCACCTTGCCAATTAAGGGTTGAAATCCACCCCAATTACGAAAAGACGTTAACATTCAGCCTCCGTATCGAAACAGATCGTTCCAAGGAAACTGAATTCGAATCAATCTCGAACACCACCGTGCGTCGATTCGCTAGGAAAGCAACTAGAAAAAGTCCCTAGGGGCACTGGCGAAGCACCGTACGACTTGCAGTGCGGCCACCATTTTTTCCACGCGCGGAACTAGTTTCTTCTCTCTATCGGGGGATAAAATAGCCGTATACGATGCCGATGGATCGCGGTAAATTTATGGTAATCGTCGATAGTCTGTTTCTATCGACGGGGACGTTTCGCCTTTTCCTTGCCTTTTTCTTTTCTTTTTTTTTTTCCCCACTCCCAGCCTGACCTCGTATGTTACCTTCCAGGCCCGGTCTGATGTCGCCTGATTGCCACCCGATTAGGTATAACCAACGAACAGCAACACATCCGTACAGCTCGAAACGAGGCGAGCGTTTTTCTGCTCACGTGGCGATGGAAGAAGAAAAAGAAGAAGAAGAAGAAGGAAAAAAAAGTACAGAAGAAGAAAAAGGGGAGAAAAGACGGAGAAAGACTGATTTTCCGATGGTGATTCGCGGCAAGAAGAGCATTTTTCGATTGAGCGATTAATCTCAAGCGAGCGAAACGACGAACAGGCTGAACGCAAGAAACCACGACAGCCAGGGGAATGTAATTAAAGAAAAAAATATCTGATCGCGTGATTGAACGATAGTGGATAATAATGAACCCTAGAGGGGAGGAAATAATATATGACGTGGTTTTTGCGAAATAACACGGCTGTATTTCGAGGTTGAAAAATGTCACGTAAGCGCAATATATAAATTATGAATTCTGGATGAAGCGAGAGAGAAAATAAAAAAAAAATCAATTAAAAAGGAAATTTAAAGGAGTATAAAGGAATTTAGAAAAATTCGAATATCTGTGACGTGCGACGACCGCCTGCTCATTAAAGAATGCATAATTACTTCCGAGGAGATCCTTCAAATTATTTTGATGCAAAGAGGAGGAAACTATGTTTAGATTAGATTTAAGTTAGACTTCTTAATTGACTGGCGCGTTATTTATAATTATGGATGAGAATGAGAATATTGAGAATGAGAATCTTCATGAGCAATAATCGGAGCAATTTTCATTGGATGATATTCAATAGCTACAAAGAGTATTCACATAGTTTATTATACATTTATATAACAATTAATTAGATCCAAGTACATTAAATTTGCTACTTTATCTAATGTAATAATTTTATGTGATTAAAAAGATTTGATATGAAAATGAAATGCGGAATTTGGCAAAAAGGTATTCTATTGGAAAATTGTGTGCTAATAAGTATGAAGTATTGCGAAGATTAAACGTTTGAAACTGATTGTGATGACAGTGTTTTAAATTATTATATGATTTTCGAGATTCTTAGTTTGGTATCTAGATTTTGAATTCAGGATTCAAAACGCGAGATTGAGTGCATTGGACATTTTTGGCACAAATATTGTGATTAAGAGACACTTATTGTGTCGTTCAACTCAATATCGAATTCAACTTCGATCGGGTGTTATTGCTAGCATTAATTTTTTTTTTTTAATTACCAAGTCTGTCAGGTTTATCTGTTGGAAACGCGATCATTGTAGTAGAAGAAAGAAATGTTACAATATCGCGAGTAATTTGAAGTCGAAGAATCTTCGATCTGATAAATTAATACTAGCTTTTTTGTTAGATATATGTTCCACATATTTAAATTGCAGCTCGCAATAAAATTTTTTTCTCCGAAAAAACTAACGCTAAAAATTAATCAACGCGTTATCCTCGACGCAAACCCAGTGATAAAGTATCTAACTAATTAACCTTTTCGTTAAACTTTTAATCAAACAACGAAAACCTACCCCAAAAACCTTGATCTTTAACAAATATTGCTTATATCCGAAATTAATTCTTCACGAAGACTCCATTAAATCTATGAAAATAAAACGAAGTCCGTATGAAATGGAACAATACTTTTGAAATTATACCTACTATGAATAAGAAAAGAAAACGCTACTTTTATATTCATCATCGCTAACACGATTCATAACAATCCTCCCTTATACGTAACTGGCGCGTTAAACGTCTTTGAAATCGCCTCGCGTATAAACGTCCAAGTATGGCCATAAAACGTCCACCGAGATTTTCCACTGGATTTTCCACACGTTCGTTTTCAAACGATCATCCCCTCGTCCCCTTAAATTCGTCATCGTGATCAATCGAAAAGTCGAGCTAGTTAATACACACATTCACAATACGTAAATTATTGCTGCTCGTTTCAAGACTAACGATAATTGCTCTTTTGTACATGTACATGTCGCTTGAAAATTTGAATTAAATTTCAATTCAAAAACAAATAACAAGTAAATAAGTGTTCTATCAAAATTTTAAATAATTACAATATTTTTGTTTCACAATCTTAATGACTAGTTTATTTACACAATTCAGGAGAGAGTGAGGAAATAAAGTGGATAAGGGAAATAGAAAAACTAGACGAGTAAAAGATAGAGAAATCTTAACTCCGATAGAACAAAACCAATATATACTAAACTGTAATAAAAATTAACATAATAGAGAATCCCCTGCAATAAAAACAGAAACCAAAGGGAAGAAAGGTAAGAAAAAGCAATAATTACTAACAAGCAAACCAAAAAATAGATAAAATAGATCCAAAGTTAAAGAGCGCAATATAAACGAAATAATTGGCAATGTAGCCAAGTATCCATTTCAAGACGGATCGACCTAATAATAAACTATTATTATTACTAACTAACTACTACTACTATATTATTAAGTTAGTAATAATAAACTCTTATTACTACTAACTAACTAATACTACCATAGGAATAGCTAATAGCTATTTTTGTTTCTAAGAAAAATATAGAAAGAATTTTGTTTTATCAAAGAAATAAAGAACACTTCAAATTTTGAAGCGATTTTCCTTAATTAATAGAAACACTGAAAATGATGTCCACTTATTAAAAATTATTTTCTCAATCTTCCACTCTTCCCAATTACAATCATCCATGTATAATATGAATCGTTTGATGGAAAAGTTAAACTCAAAAATGTTAATTTTTCCGAATTTTTAATGAATGTTAATTTTCAATGAATAAAAATTCTATTTTAAAGTTCATCTTATATCACTACTATGCAAAACAGAGTGAAAACTTTCGAAATGCAGCGTTAAACTAAAAGAAACGTACCAAAAAAATTAAGTCGCATCACTTTTGTATTAAACGGTTCGAAGATAAATCTCTTAAATAAAACTCTTCGATCAGTATAAATATATAAATATTCTCTGCGATGAAATTCTCATTTCCAACGTGTACGCTGCGCGTTGTACGAGTTGCTTACGATCGAAATGATTTACGATCATTAATCACGGTTAAAATAAAACCGAGATGAACGAACCGCGACGAACCATGAAATTCCGTATCTTTCACCTGAAAATCAGCGTGAATGTGTGAAAGGCAGAAAGAATTGACGAAGTTGTCAAACGGTATCGTTCATCGTACAATGCACAGCTACCTGTTTTGCGTTACCTCGGCTAATTAGATAGTTACAGGTAGTCGGTAATCGGTTGGAGATAAATGGGCGAACTGTCGCGTAACATCTGTCGGAGTGGAAGTATACGTGTTGTGCCACGATAATGAGAATACGTAGATGTATATGTGTATATATGTACGTGTATCATCAATTTTATCGGGGAAAATGTATTTTTACACTTCCGAGGACTCTTCTTTTTTTCCTCTCCCAATTAAAATTTGCTCTGTGATAGGATTCAGTTATGCATTGTTATTTGATATATTTCAAATGTCTTTCTCAGATTGTATTTATCGGTTCTTTAAATTAAAAACATTAATTATTCTCTCGCTGCTACATACTGATTCTCTAGATACATTAAGAACATTAAAGTACTCACCCGTTCCATTAACAGTTAATTTAATGTTAATTAATAATATTTAATACCATCTATTTTCATCTCTAGAAGTAAAGGAAGTAAAATTAGACAAAATCTAACTTTATTTCCTCGTTAATAAAAATATTCAAAACAACTCTTGCACTAAAAATCGTATAATTAACAACTATTAACTAATATTTTAATATTACTTATTACTTCGACCTGCAACAAAGCTATCCTTCTCTTTCTCAACAGAATAATTATTATATTTCAAAAATCAATAACAGAGATTCAATCCAGAGATCAAAATTAGCAGGTTCTTTTCGTTTTAAGAAAAAATTCTATTCGAATTTATATATTCCGTATAAAAAGATCTGTGTTTTTGCGAAATTTTTACAGAAAGAAGTGGAACAATTTCAAATAGCGTTCTCAAGGAACAGTTATTTTAGAATCTATCCAATAAAAGGATCCATGGAAGTTATTTTAAAACATTTAATCAAAAATCCATTTTTATATTCGAGTGCTGATTAAGGCATTCAGTGTCAACATAAGCTACAAATATTTTTCAATATGAAAATGTTTTTCAATATCGATGAATTATCCGTTTCCATGACAACAAAAATGTTTATTTTTATACTTTATAAACTCTACTCCGCCTGAAACTTTTATCTTCAACAATACTTATTTATATCTGTTCTCATCGAGACGTGCAATGTAAGATTGTAAGATTGTACATTTTTCGAAAAACTTTCCCACGATCCACGTTTCAAGTAGAACCCATTTAAAAGTTCCTCAACTTCTCCGATCCCTGATTCAATCATTTTCTCGATCTTCCACTTCTCACCTTATTAACAACAAAACCAAAATAAAATCAAAAATAATTCTCCAAAATAAAACCATCCGCCGAAAAAGCGTTTCGATGAAGTTCAATCGCTTACAAAAGCGTCAACTGCAATCATCGTTGACAAAAATATCGCTGTCGCTTCTCTTCTCCTCCATTCACTGCCCTCTTATCGTGAATGACTGGACAGAACGTTATCGCAGTGTTACGATATGGTATCGTGGAATAATTCACAATTGGTCCCGAGGTCCGGTCATCACTCTCCAATGTATCAATTACGTTACGAACCCACGTTGTTTTCCCTCCTCGCTCGTATAACTCGAGATAAGAGAATACATCCACGGCACGGGCACAACAACGTTACAAAATCCCCGTTACGAAATCTTTGCGTAACCATTTCTTTCACGAACGGGAGATCGCGCTTTCGTTCTTATTCACCAACTCTTCAGAATACCGCTCGGTAATTATCGCGTTCCTCGTACAACTACGATCGACTTCGATATACACGGATATGTATACTCGGTTCACATCGCGACCGAATCGATAATCTCTCTCGCGGAGGGAACCGGTCGCTATAAGAAAGAAAAAAAGAAAGAAATAAAGAAAGAAGTGGAAATATCGCGTCGGCGAGTTTTATTAACTTGGAAAGTGACGAGTTAACTCGCGAATCTCGGTTATCTGCACGGTTCGTCCGTGCTTTAATTGATCGTCTGTTCTCGTTTATCGCTGATATCGTTTATATCTAAATTAGAAAAATGGTACCTACTAAGGGTAAATAAGGAATATCGTAAATCAGCGCTGGAACTAAATTAAAACCCATCAATTCTGACTGAATTTATTATTTTCTCGCTTTTTTTTCTACATTTCAATCAATTGTTGAAAAGGAACAGATACTTTTTATCGAGATCAGTATTGATTGACAGAGGCGTGATCGTATAGATCTAATTAGATTTGTTCTAATTGTTATCGCTTAGATTGTAATGATTTGTACATAGAATATTTTGGTACGTATTAAAGCATGTACGTGTCACAGGTATTTTTATCGAAACTAATCTTGATTTCTGTTTATACAAAACGCGTGACTGTATAGATCTATTTGTTTTAATTATTATTTAGATTGTAACTGATTTGTACGTAGAATATTTTGATATGTATTAGAGACCCATTTAACGTGAAACAGAGCTTTTCTTTTCTTTTCTTTGAAAGAATGAAAGATGTTGAGTGATTGTCGAATAGTAGGATATATTAATTCTAAAATATTATCGAAAAACATTACGTTTAGAAAAATAAAACATTTAGCATGCTATATATTGTAATAACAGAATATTGTAATGTACTATTTTATTTAACATTACAATATTTAACATGAAAGCAAAATTTGGTAAAACAACCAGTAAAGTTTCTTTGAATTAGGATTACAAATCTAACGCAACTACGTACTTATCAACATCTACGATTAGACAAAAACAGTAATTCAAAACTAGAGACACTTGATGCATTACGTTTGATAATTACAAGACGATTACAACACAATTATCAATTTCCACTACGATGAAAACGTTAACTTAAGCAGAACGATTCTGTTTTTGGAACGTGTTACGTTTTACATAAATTTTCAATAAGTAAATTTCTATTCCCAGAACATGAACACGTCTGAAGTCACGTACTAGAGAATCACGACCCTGTTACAAACTTCACTTACAATCCATCCAAGAATTTTTCTCGTACGTCTCGTAAAGTAAACATAAACCAGAACAATTTAATGGAGTAAATAAACTTTACTCTTTCTTCTCTTTCTTTTTTCTTTTCTTTTTTTTTTGTCTTCGAGACTAGCGAACAGGATATTGAAAGTTGATCAATGGAATCTGCAGCAAAATAAAATCATCCTTCTGTCTAGTATGCTGTCGAGATTTCAATGAATCGATAGGTTCGATAGGTTCGATAAGTTCGTACGTACACACACATACTGCACGTATTATAAATATTATTAGAAGCGTGATAGCATCTGCGAAGTTAAACGAATTAATACGATCTATTGAACGAACTATTAAAAACATTTTGACAAGTGATTGCTTCCAATTCATCAAACGTTGTTATGGAGGAGCTACCGTTGGTCTCACGAAGTTGGAGAAATCGGAGATTAACGAACCATTGAATAACAATTTTCGACGAAGAACGACTTTCTATCCGTTGGATCAGAGAGAAACAGTGTATTATAGCTGTTTGATAAAAATCCGGGAAACTCGTTGAACTGTACGCACGTTCTACGAATATAAAGATGGTATCTCGACCAGTGAATCGATCGTATCATTGCGTGTTATTATTTTAACGAAAATTCAAACAAATAAGGAAGTTAAAATTCAGAGACTATAATCACCTTCCTAAGTGCCTACGTGTGCACATCGGTATTGACTGTTTGATTTTGTTTTCTTTTATTTACTTTAACACCATGTTTGGAACGTTGAAATAATTCATGCAAATCATATTCATCTAATCTGCGATCGTGTAATTAAGAAATGAAGTCGGGATTATAAACTCGTATCGACTTGAATGCGAAGGCAGCCAGCGTTGAAAATTTATATTCTCCTATAAGAGGGGGGAAAAAATGTTTCGGATCTATCGGTTCTATATGTTCATATTTCCCGTCAAGTTGAATAACTTTGTATACCAACTTATCGATCGTCGAACATTTTTATTCGCCACTTTGTCGCGTCAATTCCCTGGCGACTAACGACGTGTGTAGAAATAGAAATATATCATTTCGTGTGACAAATTTCGATAACTTCACTTCGAGATAACTTTACTACGACGGCTGATAATTACTAGGAAGTTGTGAAATTTCGATAAATTTACCATTTGGAAGTTTTTATTTACGCGATAAAAAAAAAGCAACAACAGTTTTATATATCGCTATGAAACGATACATGTGTACATTAATAAGCACCGTATTTACGCAAACACAGAAACGTGAACATCCTCTTTCGCGGAAATTAACAACCGAAAACCAGAAACCGTGTCTCAACTTCCATCAACTTCCGTCTCGGAAATAGAGCAGATTTCAATTCATCGAGTGCTCTATTTTCCTGCATTTTTCCTTTACTGTCAAGGGAGAAGAAAGGAAAATCTTAAAAACTACAAATCTGTACAAATGGCTGACAACGGAGATTGAAAGAACCCTTCGAGTCTAACATCGGAAGCAAACACGCAACGCTCTCGAGACGAGTCCGAAACTTAAAGGCTAAAAGGTGCAAGGACAAGTTGGAAACGTACCTCCAGGAAATCTGTGAGGGAAGATCCTTCCGTGCCTGGACAGAAGCCAAGGATAGAGCGGATAGCTGTCCCTGGGCGGTTGATGAGGATGCGGCGGTGGATGAGGTCCACCGGGCGCGCCGCCGTGGGGATAAGGGCCGTGCGGTGGTCCATGAGGCGACGCGCCGTGATGCGCCTGAAGGGCCACCGCGAGATTCGCCGCTTGAAAATGCTGCGCCGCGGCCAAATTCGCGGCCAACGCCAACTGCTGTTGCGTGTGGTACTCGTTCTGGCCGGTTTGCGGCCCCGTTGGACCGTGTCCTGGCAGCCCGTACAGAGATTTCAATTGCTCGGCCGCAACGGCCGCCGCGGTTGCCGTGCCGGGCGGCGGCGCGAGATAATTGGGACTCGGTCTGACGACTCCCGGTGGTGGCTGAGGATGCGTGCCGACGGGAGAGTCTCCGTGAGATATCCTGTGAGGCGGGCTTGGGCTATTGTTAGGCGTCGATCCCCCGCTGTGATTGTGAACCGTCGTTCTACCAAAATCTAGGTGAGTCGCGGCGGACAAGTGATGATGATGGCTGTGGTGGTTGCCGTGATGATGATGGTGGCTGCCAGGCGTCCTTCGAGAATTCGGATACGACTCGACGGAGGAACTTCGTGACACGGGTCGGTCGGAACCTTCGGAGTGAGCGCCGGGCGATCTCGTGGTGACGCGACGATTTCGAGGCGAGGACGAACCTTCGACCACGTCCATCGGGCTACCATCGTCTCTCTCGATCTCGACCCGTTCCAGACGGTCCAGACGATCCTCACGGCCCTGTCCACCACCGCCGACGATCGAGTCGATGCTGAAGCCGATCTTCGGCTTCGAGGGCACCGGTACGATTGGCGTCGGCGCGAGCGGCATCATCGTACGATTATCGTACGCCTGGCTGATGGACTGGCCACTTCTGCAACACGCGAGGGCACCAGGTAGCTCGATCGAATCAGGTCCGCCGCATGCCTGCACCCGCCCCGGTCCCGGCTCCCTCACCAGACCGAGAACGCTTGCCTGCCAAACGTCCAACCACGGGTTACTCCTCGAGAACACTTTGAACACACTTTTCGGCGCACTGGTAACTCCCTATCTTGGGATTCTATTCCGATCTAAGCTGTATTCTCTCTCTCTCTCCCTCTCTCTCTCTCTCTCTCTCTCTCTCGTCTCTCGAGTGTTCCTCGATGATTATTATCGTCCGATTCCTTTTACTAAAGAATAAAATGGGTACATTGTCCGTTTGTTGATTCGTGCCTCGCCACAACGACGTGTACAGAGTATCCTCCAGTTAATGCGTTGCTTGGATCGTTTTCAAAATTCGCAGCACTGTTACAGTTTCCACCGTCGTCAGAGTCATCACTAGTTCGCGTCGTTCCACACAACAGACTCGTGTAGCGTCACCGAGGGATCATCCAGCATCCAGTCCATCGACGAAATCTCGCGAGGCGGAGAAACGTCACCACTGTGATGCAAAGCTGATGCTCCGAAACACCGAGGCGTTTAGCTCACACGGCCGGCACACACTGCTGACATCCCCGGGTGGTGACCGCGCCTCTCCATCGATGCTTCAGACCGCGGCACACGAAGTTTACTCCGGGCGAAAGGAACACTGGGCACTGGGTTGTCCCGGGGAAAAAAAAAAAGATCAACTGTGTGGCCCGAACGAGCGTATCTCGAGAGCTGCAGCGGACCACGGGCTCTCTGACGGATGTTTCTGGCACGAGAGCTTGCTAGTGTTTGAGCAAATTACAGGCTAAACGAGGCGCTCTTGGATGGTGGTGGGGGGACTATGCCACAGCCGTTTTCCATCCCTACCATCCTGCATTTTCACACACGGTGGGGGTAAAGAATCAACCAAAACTGGGCGGTACTTCGAGGTACGAACAGCCACGCTAGGCGTACACCAGCCTCGACACGATTGGACCGTTCTTCGAGGTAGAAACTTGCCGCTCGCAACCATTCACGCTACCCTTATTCCACGAGCAACGTACGGGGTGCAGTGGGGCGACGCATTAGTCGCCGATGGGCGTTAAACTCACGTTTTTGTCGTGCGATGAAAATGAGTCGTTTAATTAATACGTCTGGAACCCCTACTCCTCTCCTCTTCTCGTGCTTTCCCCTCCCTCTGCCGCACGCAAGTCCCCCCACTCCTTATCCATCAGCCGTTTCGTTTCCACTACTATCTTTTCACTCGATATCGTTCGACCGAGGCTTTTTCTCCTCTCCCCGTTCGGTTCGTTCGTCCGCCCGTCTTCGAGACGGTTTGTTTTTCATACGGTAGGCTCGAAGACGACGCGACGCCGAAGGAAAATATCGCGAAAGATGTAGGAGAGAAAGTATCATTCTCGACGACGCGAGATACTTCGTATACTGTTCGACTAGTATGCCGCGTAGATACAAGGTAATAAGTTCAAGCGATGATTACGGTGGAGGAAAGTGATGTTCAACGAGCTACCAGCAGGTTGAATTAAGCTTCTGCCTCGCGAGATTCTTCGTGCCAGGTTGTATTTCTTTCCGACGTTTTCCTGGCTTCGAATGAAGTCCTCGTTATCGCGTTTTGAAGCTTCTACGTGCGTCGAAGGACGAAAGAATATACGTCTCGTTTTGCTTCAGTTCACTGCTTATTTTCAACTCGTGTGATTTCTGTAGAATGTGTTTCTTATCTGTGATGCTTTTCTCGAACCTTTTAATTTAATTTGATCATACTTTTTTCCAGTCTCTTCCTTTTTGACTAGAGTTAAAGAATTTTCCGATTTTATTTTATGTACGAAATATATATTCTTAGTTCGTATGATTTCTTGTAGACAATCTTCCTTACGTCTCATCCCTTATCCGTTATATTTTGTTTGAACCCTTTAACGTTCATATTTTTTTGGATAAATTTTTTTCCTTTTTCAGTAAATAAAATCTCAAATTCTATTTTACAAAATGCTTAATTTTAGTTCGTATGATTTCTTGCCGGCGTCTTCCTTCAATTCTCATCCCTTATCTGTGATATTTTGCTTGAACCTTTTAACGCTCTTGCTTTTTTCGAACTCTTTCGTGCAATTTCTTCCCTTTTGAGTAAAGCTTCAAATTTTCTCCAATTTGATATTATGTACAAAGCTCTTTTATTAAAATAGAAACAGGAATAAATTACTTTTCGATGAATTATTCATTTCTTGAAAAATAAACATTATGTTGAAGATATAAATAGCGACGAGTTTTCTTCAACGCTGAAAGAGCAGTACACAATCAGAAATCATGGATCAGAAATTACATGGGTCAGCTACAGGTAGACGGACCAGTTCAAGTATAATAGACAAGCCCTCACATCTTTTATAAGAATTAATTCCTTTACGTAACCAACTATTAACTTCTAAATACAAAACCGAACGGGGAATGCCACGATTTTATCATCATTTTGTTCAAGTACGTTGAAGTATCAAATTCCGTTTACGCATAAAGAGACATTCTCAATTAAATACTACAAGATATTACAATATTTACAAAAATGAACAAAACCAAACAGAGGAAAGGCGATCGACATTGTCTTTTTGAAATCAACTTGCTTACTAACAAAGTTGCAACTTTGAAGCACATTTTTTATTATTACCAGCCGCAATGGAACAAGATCGAGATATCCAGCTTTTCCAGATCAATTCTAATCGATTCGAAGCAAAGTAGTTAACTGCAAACAGATCACGGTGCGAATCACAGAGATTTATGAACGTAATCGTGCAATTAAGGTGTCAAAGCGTGTACGGTGACACTTTCTTCGAGCCCGCGGAACCCGAGAGGCCCAAGTGACGTATCCTGGTTAATGTCTGTGTTTAGATCGCGTTCCGTTCTGCTTAACGATCGAGTCAACACAACGGGCCGGTGTTGAAACTCGCGGCGAGAAATCGAAACCGTGGAACGCGCGATTCTTTGCGCAATTTCGTCGATACCAGCAGTCCTCCGAATGATTTCGTCCATAAAAATTGTCTCTGACGTCTAAAAAGTATGTAACTTTCTAGTTGAGTACTATTTTCTTTTCATTTCTTTTTTTTGAGAAATTTTCGGATATTTCAATTGTTTGCCATTTGTTCATGGAAGTGATATAAGCGCGATGTTAAAGCGTTGTCGTTGAAAGTTATTTGACACTTTTAATAATAATATTTTTATTTCCAGCAAAAAAAAGTGTTGTTTTGTATCGTAACGTTTCGACTAAAATAAAAATTATACTTATATATACCCGTTAACAAAGGCTTAGAAACATACCTACTTCTCATTTATAACTTTCAAAGAAAAATTGCTAAAAGATACCATCTGCTTTCAGATGTTTTAATATTATCCACAATTTGATATTAATCAATTTTCGATCCATATCCTTTCATTCGATTTTTAAAAAAAGGCGTGTCTATTGGAATTGAATTTCAATAACTCGTAATTTCGTTTTCTCGACCTTTGTCTCCGATTTATAATTAACAAGAAAGATAATAATCTTCGGCACTCGTTTTCTGAATCGATATTGAAATTTCGAAATGATCGTTCGATTAGTTCCTTGTGCCAGAATATTGATCCCTCGTGTCGCAGCATCACGAAACATAAGCAGTCAAACCTGCTTACTTTGGATACTTCTGGTAAGTCATCTCTAGTTTAGCTCGACTATAAAATCATTCATTACGTGTCTATACCGTGAAGTTTGATAAAAATCAGCTCGATACACTTCCTCCATTTTTGCACGAACGATCTTACCGCTGTGAAATTATTACTTCTCGTAAGTAAGTAGAGTCGAGAAAATTTGCCAAACAAGCTTTGACTGCCTGTCAAATACAATTTAGTTGTCCATCATCACTTCTATGCTTGACAAGTAGAATTCTGCATACTATGTTATTTTGTGGCTCTACGTTTTCAAGGAAGTAAGGAATAACGCATGTTTCAACCAATGATGTAGAACGTATGATTGGTATCTCGAACGTATCAAAGAGATTCAATTTATTAAAGATTATATTAAAGTGATTTTGTCGTACGTTTCAGAAAGTACACGCATGCCCTTGACGCGTGAAATGCTGCCAAGTTCAAGAATTAAAGTTGTTCGAAATGTTAAAAAATTTCAGGATCTAAAAAGGAATACCTTGAATCTGGATATTTGACCCTTTAAACTCGTATATTACGCTGAAGGCGACAATAAAAATTTCCTATAAATTTATATAAATTGTTTCTAAAGTTATTACACTTTAAAAAATTATAAAAAATAAATTGTATAATGATAATAATAAATAAATAAATAAAAAATATTGGATTTTACCGTTGTACATTGATTTATCTAATTTATCTTAAAATAAATACAAGTGGACGCGCCACAATATTGAAAACAAATCGAGTTTAAAGGGTTAAAATTCTCCAAAGCACCTAATATCACAATATATATTTTAAATTACGTTTATTAAATATTTACTAAAAAGTTTAATTGTGACTTGAGCGTTTCAAATTAAGCTTATTATAATAAAATAAAAGTTTCATAAAATGACTGGTCCATTTTAAATTTTAATAACTCGAACCAAATGACTTGCCTTGGAAACTTACAATTAAACACTTGACGAGACAACGAATCTAGAAATTTGACGAGATAAGTATCTCAAGTCAAATAAATATCAAACTCAAGCTAATAATTCAACATCTCTCAGCTAAATTCGCGAGATTGTGATTCCAAGGATTCATTTAATATTCTACCTATTAGCATTTCTTTCGTTTATTCCAAAATTTTCTAAAGTTCAAACATTCTTTGATCCTTGATGAATTAAGAGTGCAAACAGATGGCTGATTTTAAAAAAACAAATCAAACTAGGTAAAACAAACGGTATAATACATTTTCATTTTCAATCAACTAGCTAGTCAACTACATCGCGACCTGTTCACTATACCCTTAACTCATCGAGACTCAAAGAAAACTATTACGAGCAGTTTGTCACAATATTTCAAACAGACAATGTTACGTTTAAACTTCGTCAAATTTATAAATTTTACAAAACTCGTGACATGATCCGTATTCTAACCACCATAACACCACAAGTTACTGCTTGTCATAAACGGACTGATAAATCCGAGCCAATTGTAATTCTCGAAGACGATCTCTAAACTTCTAAGATTTCATCCTCTTAGAACGTAATGTTTTCCGGGTTTTACGAGTCAGAGGACGCCACTACGAGACCATGAAACGAACCATAGCTAGCCCCCATGGCGGAGGCCGATTTCTCGCCCCTACCGTGTACGGATGATATTGCGACCGGTATCACGTTCCCAACACGTGTGTAGGTGTACGACACGTGGAACGGAAGTGGGGGTATTCAACATGGCGACTCTGCACACATCGTACACGTCGGTGCACCAATGCGCGAGCAGCGTGCACGCCCGTTCCCAACGGTTCTCCTTTTCCTCTCCTCTTTCCGCCCGTGTTCACCGACACCACCGCCTTCTTCTTCTTCTTCTTCTTCTTCTTCTTCTTCTTCTTCTTCTTCTTCTTCTTCTTCTTCTTCTTCTTCTTTTCCTTCTCCTTCTTCTTCTTCTTCTTCTTCTTCTTCTTCTTCTTCTTCTTCTTCTTCTTCTTCTTCTTCTTCTTCTTCTTCTTCTTCTTCTTCTTCTTCTTTACGTTTGCTTCTTCTTCGGTCCTCGCTGCCTCCGCAACAAACAATTTTCATCCGATCTTTGCACTTTGATCTTCCTTCCATCTCTCCCTTTTTTACGTTTTTTCCTCTCACTTTTATATTTAGATATTTTTCTATCTTTGGAAGTAACGAAAGTACTTTTGGCTTTAGTATGTTACCTTGAGAAGACTCTTTCTTGCTTTTAGTCCTTTTCTTTGGCAAATCTTGTGTAATCCTTAATTTATCATTTTAGTATCAAAGTTTGATACTTTTGAGATTTTTTGAGTTGAGATTACGAGTTATTTGCATGTTTTTCAAATATTATACCTTTCTTTACGAGCAGTCCCTTTGTCTTCTGTGAATTTTGATATTCCGAGAGAAATGGATTAAAGTGTTGGTTGAGAGTTGAAGCCTCTGTTTTATTTTTCGCGCGATAGAAGATCTTCAATTTCATTTATATCAATTCCAAAATTTTTAATTCTTTCAAAATTAATATAAATATTTGACACTATTTAGTGAACGTTTAAATATCTTTCTTTTTATTTCTTTCAAGGAATTAGACACATCTATATAAGTATATCTAGAAATTAAAAACCCAAGTAGTCTGATGTTACAAAATTGTTTTTTCTTCAGAGCCAAACCTTTCAAATGCGTGTAAAACCTTGCGGCGAATATTCTGCATTCTGAAAATTTAGAAATTTGCCTCAAAATGAGTGCAAAGTAAACGATCCTGTATCCCACACACACACACACACACTTTAGAAAAAATATTCTTAAGCTCATCTAACAAATTCATTATCAAACTCGAATAACAAATCCTCGTTAAATTCCAACTAAAAAAAGATTTATTTTTTTTCAGAGAGAAGCAAGAAAATCCATTAAACTCGAACAATACTAAATCTTTACTGAATTTCAATTCGTGTAAACTTATTCCCCCCCCCTCCTCCTCAAAAGAAAAGACGAGAAAATCCACGGACTTCCAGCTAAGCATTTATCTACGCTTGAGCTAAAACGTATCATCGAAGCGTGCGAACTGTCTCTTATGGAAATTCCTAAACTCCAATCCAACCTGGTTTCTCTACCTACCGATCTAATACGTTTCAAACGTGGCGTCGCATGTCCAAGCGACACGAAGAGCCGTAACCGAATCGAACACAAGCGCGAGAAATCGAGTCTAACAAACGAGTGGAAATAAAACCGGGCGGGACCCCGTCCCCTTTAGAAAATTTGCATGCACTTTGTGCATGATGTGAAGTGGCGGAAACCGAATAAGCCTGCGAAGTCCTTTCCTCGGCTGACCCACACCTGTAAATCCCCTTTTAAGGCACTCCGAAAGACTTGGACACGTGTGGCGATGATTTTTACGATTGTTGCGCGTTCCTCAAAGACGAGCACGAACAACAAGGAGAAAAGAAGTAGGAAAAATAGCTGTCGGGATCGAGCTAGAAACGTCAACGATAACATTCATTTTCGGAGAAAATTGGAATACTATCGTATCGCTTTTTAAATATCGGGTAAAACATAGTATCACGTTCATTTTTTAAATATTGCGTATTATTTTGCATGGTTTTAATGAAAATATTTAAAGAATTTTCAAAAAAAATATCTGATAAATAATTTATTAATAAATGAAGAAATATATTTATCTACGTTCATTTGTTTGACAATTTTTCTTTTTATACTAATTAATATATCTACATTCAGAAGGAAGCTACGTAATAAATGTTGCACGATATCTAAACACACTGTGATACTTCAATATAGTTGTATTTTATTCGTGAATAATTGGAAAGATATTGACCATTTCGCCGTGCAAAAAATATTTTTCTTTCGAAATAACGAAATCTAATGTTCAAAAATTCAATTAAATCAATAATCAGAATCTCCTTGTAATATAACATTAATTTATCTATAGTATATAAAATATAAGTATATAAAGACCAAACATATTTCTCAGCTGCATAAAACATCTTTGACTTGCAACAGCAAATCATTTGCTGCTAGAAAAGGACAGCAGGTGGAAAAAGTGAGATTGAAATAAATTCTGGCCGACAGAAGACAAAAAAGAAGGGTCCACTGAATTTTCGAAGCAGCAGAAGTGGAGGAAACCAGAGAGAGAGAGAGAGAGAGAGAGAGAAAGAAAGCGAAGTAACGTGTATAGTTGCTACTCTGGTGAACTGGAAAATAATGTGAAAAATCGTTCTGGCGAAATGGCTCGTCGAAAAGTCCGTTATTTCGTATATTAAAACGAAGGGCGATTCGTTAGAAAGTATTGTCGGCGTCGGAGAAAAGGATATAATGGAAGAAAGAAAAATAGCGTTGAAGCTCGCACAATCGACGACACTGTCGGCCATTGTATCGGGCATTGTTTGAAACCCTCCGCAACAATGAACTCTTTTTCTATCGCGAAAAAAAAGAAACTGGCGAGCGCCTGCAGTTTATCGGCAACTTCCCGATTTCACCGTGATCTCCCGGTGGTTTTGCTCCATTTTAAACGAACTTCTTCGATTTCGACACTATATCCGTACTCTCTTCCTAATTTTTTTTTTCTTTTTTTTTTTTTTTGAGGGGGGAGGGAATTTCTTTCATTCTTTTTTTTTCTTCTTCTTTTTATTTTATTTTCGAACGAGTGGATATTGTCGAGAAATTTGACGCTTTGTACGGATACAATGGATCAATTAATACAATGGATAGTCAGAATTCTTTTCCTCGACTTGAAAGAAATTGGAGTAAATTTCGAGGAGTGTGATGAAGGGAGTGTAAGAAGCTACATTTTTCTCGACAGTGCAAACTACTAGTTTTTCTCTCACAGGTAGATAGAATACTGTACAAATTCATATTTTGTATAAAAATAATTGAAAAATTATTAATATTATAGATATGTATAATTTTTCATGAATGCGTAGTTTATTCATAAATAGGTAGCAGCAGTAGAATACACTCGAAGACCTTCTGGGAATATTGAAATCCGCGGATAGTAGCATACATACATTCTCGTTCAAAAATCTTAGGATGTCTTTTATTTTTACCCTGAAAACTGGATCGTCAACGTTGTCAGTGAAATTTCGCTCGTGAAGTTTGTGAAACAAATTTTTATTCTTCTGAGAATTTAATTCTTTCTAAGAAATCTCGCCTTGATAGTATAATAGCGAAAGGTTCATCCAAAATTTTTTTACATTTTTTGGAAGAAGAACAAAAAACTCTTCTAATGTATCAACACTTGACAGATTCTTTTCTGTGTAAAGTATTATCCAATTTGACAGATAGTACAATTTTTCAATCTTCGACCCTTCCAATTTTGAAACAAGTAAAATCATGCTTTAAGCACGCTCTTGAATGGGAATGTAGATATATATTAATCCTTTACACTCCTCCCGAGTATTGTTAAAGTTACTATAAGCCTTAATCGAGAAAAAGTTTGAGTGCAAAAAGAATACACGAATAATAATATATACGAATGTGTTTCGAGACTATATATTTATATAGGATAAACCAGTCATTTTATATATTGTCGTGTCGACTGCCTTTTGTCACATTTGATCTAAAGCCGGAGACAGCGAGAATTCGCGAGAAATTTTTGTGTTCGAAACCATCTTGTATTCGAAGGATGACACAGATTTATTACAAATCGCACGCTTTAACACGTTTCTTTTTTTTTTTTCAAACTACGATTACTAAGTTCGCGAATACGACGAACTTGTCAAATGATACTGATTCGAAATTTCATTCGTAACAAGTCAAAATGTCAATCGATGAATATCATTATTGCCTGCAACTTGGATATCTAGAGATAGAAATACGCGTCACGTCGCGAAGAACACGACCCGAGGACACAGTAACCTTGAAAAAAAAATTACACGACCGCGCAAAGAAGAGAAGACGATCGAGAAAGAAATAACGTAGAAAGAAAAAAAGAGAGAAACGAAAGATTACACGATTCACAGGGAGCCTAGAGCTCAACAAGTTGAATCAACGACGTCTTCTTCAACGATTCTGCGCCCTCTGAAACATGAATAATCGGCTGGACAAAAAGGCCAGGCATAATCCTTGGAAATGATCGACGAGACATCGCGTACGATGCGCACAATGCCGGCGCAAAGAAGTCGACGCGCGGTTAAAGATTACATTACAGGCAAAATGGCGTGCTTAATCAGGCCATTTATTCGCCGAGCAACGGGCCGTTCTATCGTATGAAAAGGGAGGAAGGTTTTTGTGCGAGTCGCCGGGGCCTCCTCCCCACGGGGCAGACTCGTATTTTCTCGCATTGTCCGCTCGTCGCCATTGTCAGCCGGTGCCAGCCGCGTATCGATTACACGTTACAATTATAATAAGCTGGTAATGTCGGTGTAATGTAGCTTCCGGGCCGATTTTTCGCGAAAAACGTGCCAAGAGGCTTTCACGTTTCTCTTGGTGGAAATTTGCATGTTTAGGGGGATGAAGTAGCAAATAGGGAGAAGTAGCAAATTGAATTGCACTTGAAAAGAATTTACCAGTTAATAATTTTGTTATGTACGAATTTACAAGTTAATAATTTTCTTATTTTAAAATTTTTAAGAAAGAGATCTTTTTGGAGCGGGGAAGGGCAGAGAGATAGAGAATCGTCCTCGTTTCTTTTGATGAAAAATTTTGAAATCCATTATCGCGGGATCCGGAATTTTCAGGCCTGTAATAAAAGCACTGCGATGCTATATATAGCGACATCACGCTGACATTCAATTACGGTCTACTTACATAGGCGAGGCTTGTTGAATAAATGCATCCACTTGATCTGCTCATTTTCAAGCTAATCGCCCCTAATAAGGAACTTTGAGCGTCCAATCAAAGAGGTTTTCTATTTCCAGTCAAAAACTAAGATCAACGATGACGTATTGTGAAATATTTGATTAAATAATATGGAATATATATGGAATATGCTATATAATCTAATACAAGAATTTTCTCTTAGATTTCCAAAGAATGTTGAAAAATTATCATTTTCGTGAAAAATTTCCCAAGTACCAATTGGGGACAATGAACGATTTTTTTTCGTTATTAAAATCCATGAAAATGTATGAAACTCTTTCATACGAATACTTCGATGAATTTTGTGAAGAATTCCTATAAAATAAATAAATTTCAGTTTCTTGGTAAGGTAGCAACTTCTTCCAGAAAGTATTCCTAAGAATATGAGAAAATATTTAATAAATTAATATGAGAAAATATTAACAAGAAAAAAATTTCCACGAACGTATAAAATTACTTTTGCAGAAAAATTGCTGGAAATACGAAACGTGAGAAAAAGAAATTAACAAATTGGAATGTGCGAAAATGTTTCGTAATAAAAATTTCTCTATATATATATACAAACGTTAAGAAAATTATTTCTCCAAAAAAATTCCTGGAGGCACGGAACGAAAAACGAGGCTAATAAAATGTGTTTAGCTGGGCACCGGTTGAGAATCACTGTCGATTCGCGGTCTCCGTATCTTAAATAACTAGCCGGCACTTATGATTTTCTCGGAACAACCGACGGCCCGATTAAATTGATTCGCAAGCTCCAATGTCGGTGGAGAAGCAAGGGATTGCGAGGGGTTGAAAGGGGTGCTAAAGTAGGTAGGCATAAACGAGGCTGGGCCCTGTAAGTAAATAAGCTTAAACGAGCGCATGACGACACGACGTTAAGTTCCGCGATCCTGGAAACAGATTCTTAATCGAACTGTGCGCCAACAGAAAATCCCTAAAAACTTTAATCACTGAAATATTCGCCCCTTTTCTGAATATTTTTCCCAGGTATTTATAAAATTTATGAAATTTGGTATTTAAATTTGGTTTGGGAAAAGAAATTTTGGGAAATGCAATACATTTTGGAATTTTGAAATTTTCATATTTTCAAGAATTTCTGGAATTTTCAAGTAGATAACTCTCGCACGTTTCTAGGGGGAGTAAGTGTTCGTAGATTTGGAATTTTTGTATTTGAAAGAAAATGACGAGAAGTAGAAGTGAAATTAATATGGAAAGTTATATGAGAGTGTAATAAAATGATAGAAGTAAATTTAGAAAATTTAAGAAAAGACTAAATGAAAAATCAGCAAATACTGAACAAGCTCCCATATGCATAATATAAATCTCTCGACAGTTAAAGGGTTAAAAGAGTTAAAAAGTTTTTGATATTTTCGCCAATAGCGAAACTGGCGATTGAAAAAGTAGAAAAAAATCGAGGGTATCGGGAATAACGTTTTTACGTCACAAAATATGAAAAAGAAAAAAAATTCAGACTCGTATCACTATTGCAAATATGATTTTTAAGCTTCGTTTGAAGAAACGAAGCATGTTCGAAGTTAAAAAACCAGCAAGACTCAAGACAAGGTCTCGAAGATAATCAGACGAAGATAATTCGACGGAGAACGAGAAAATTCCTAAAATTTAGATGGCAGAGTCCGATACACGAACAGGTGATTAACTCTTTCAACGAGGTACTTTCGCAATCTTTTCTCAAGCTGCAACGAAGGAGGGAATAAAAGAAGAAAGAAAGAAAGAAAGAAAGAAAGAAAGAAAGAAAGAAAGAAAGAACACCGAAATACAAGAAACAAAACGAAGAAACACCAAAGATCTAACGAAGAAAGCAAGCTGACACCCTCTTCTTTCGTCTCCCTCTTCCCCATACCCTTGGCCATTTTTAATCCGCGCGACACACCGCGACAATCTCGCCGAATCCCATTGCAACGAGCAAATTATTGGCCCATGCATGTTATTACCGTACTGTTCTGTGATCAGAGCCAATATCGAGGCCGGGCATCTGGCCCTCGAACGAATATAAAAGTAATCGTTCGAAATTAGGTGACACAGGGCCATTATCGCTGCCCTCGTACAATGTACGTACTTGTAAATTGTAAGCAACAAGAAACAACGAGAACAACCAAGAAGAGGAAGAGAAAGAGAAAGAGGCCCAAGAGTGACAAAGAGAGAAAGAGAATACGAACGAAGACGGGGGAAGAGAATGAGCAAAAAGAGACGAAACGAGAAAAAGGGAGGGGGAAAAAAATGGAAAATCAGCGCCAGTTACCTCCCCCTACATACGAATTTGAGGCGAAAGAGGCGAGCAACACAAAGACGATCGAACAGGCGAAAGAAAGACGAAAGAGCGAGACGGATCGAAGCAGGGAAAGGAGAGAGAAAACGGATGGAATCATGTTCGAGGCCATCATCGGGCGATTACGCATACTTGCTGGCCCATTATGGCTCATTAAAGGGGCCCGATCGGGCTTATTATGTGCCGCGGACCTCCTCCTGGCTCCTTCTCGTCGGACCCCCCTCTCCCTCCCCCTCTCCACCACGCCGTTCGCCGTTCGCCGTTCGCCGTTCGCCCCTCCCTCCGCCGAAACCTCCGGTGAAATATAATTTTCGACAAGCACGAAGATAGTAGGAGGGCATCGACCGAAAATTAACGACTCTTTAGGGCAAATTGATCGACCGTGTTCGCACTCGATTTTTCTCCCGGACGCGAAATGCCAGCGAAAGAGAGATGGTAACCAGGAGAGTTCGTCGCCAAGGGAAGGGAACGAGGGAGGAGGAGAGAAAGAGAGGGAAAGGTGGCTCGTTGGCGAGAGACGAGAGAAGGCGGAAGCGCCGGGTCTGCCGGGACTCGATCGTGAGAAGAGACTGCCGATCTTCAGGGAAGATCGGTCAGAGACCCGCCGGAAGGTCGACGTCGGATCGACGTCTCCGTGATGTTTCCTCTGACTTATCTCGATTTCCAGTCTTGATCCTCATTCTAATTTGATGTTTCAGCTTTAACAAAACTTAACTTTACAGAGAGAAACAGGGAAACGTGTACACGCGGATTTCCGTTGATCGACATAATTGCGGACTTTTTAATTATGGATTTAAGGCTTATTGACGAAGATCGTCGTCCTCCAGTAATTCTTTATTTTTTATCTTCGTCCCGATATTCGTCCCGCAATATTTCTATCCTGACCTATTTTTCTTTTTTTGAATATGAAAGTTGTAAATAGATTTTTATCGACAGCTTGATCGTAGCTATTGACGACGGCTGCGATCTTCGAGTAATATTTCATTTTTCTATGCGATTTCTGTTTCAACGACACCTTTTAGAATGAATTTAGAACTAGATGAATTTATACGATGCTGAGTAATTTTTCCTCTATCTGTAGGATACAGAAATGCTAAATAACATTTGATTTTGACAACAATTTTGAAATTATTTGATAAAAAAGAAAATATATTGCACAATTCTGCCCCGTTTCAATCAATCAAGTGCAAAGAAATTCTCTCTTAATTATCGAACTATCCTTTCGAACATTCTAAATTGATTCACGATCAACGACGGAAGTTGCGGAACTGTTTCGTTTCAGGGGCTACAGATCTCCGTTTCTATGTTGCAAACCTAGCCAATTAGCGAGGCATCGTGCATTTTCAGTTGCAATTCCAGGCAGGGAAATGTTTACTTACAGAAATACAGCATTCAAGGTATACGCTGACCCGTTGTTACACGCAAGATCTAGCAAAACACACGCAATGCATCTATTAAATGCATCGCCGTTTCCTGTTTGCATAATCCCCTTAAGGTCCAGCCATGTAAAAATACCCGCAGCAATTTATCCGATATGACGCTAGGGGAAAACTGTACAATTATTTATATGGAAATAATTACGTTAATATCGGTCCGATATTGGCCATTTATTATCTAATCAAATATAAAGGTAGATAATGTCTGGTGTGTGCTGCAATAATATTCATCTTGAGAAACTAGAAAATGTCGTTAAGGAAATTCAGTATCTGAAGAAAAAAAACTCGATATCGTGCGAGAGGATTTAGCTGAAATTATTCCAGCGAATCGAATACCTGTGCTATACTTGTATCATATTATCGTTCAATTAAACATTAAAGACGATCAATATTGTACAAAGTAATTCAATTTCTCTTTTTCTTTTTAAGAAAGAAAATTAAAATATTATTCAAAGTCACGCCTCGAGATTACAATCATTATCGAATTTGAAAGAAAAATCCGATATTACATCTTGAAATTAAAATGTCACAATGTCAGCTGCTTAATTAACAAGGAAATAAATTCAGATTTTTTTCTTTTTCAAAAGAATAATTAAGAAACACAAAAATATGATTCTTAATAATTAAAATAATTCAAACGATTCACGTGAGTAAATTTCTCGAAACAGGGAAACCCGATATTCCACCTCGTTCTTTCGTTATCGTGGAAATTTTCAAGGGAAAGTATAATCCGAAGGAGTGATTTCAAAAATCCAAGAGTACAACAACAAGTTGAGACGGCTCGAAACGCGAGCATAAATTCCTCGAATTATGAAACAAAGGAACTCGATATCCTCGTTCTCCTCTACTTTAACTAGTAAGTATAACTTTTCCAGAAAATAATGAAATATACCGTCGACAAGTCTCGGTAAACAAGCATGGCTAATTATCCGCAGGCTCGATTTCAATTAACTCCGCGATGTTCAGACGTTGCAAGCGGCACGAAGGACCAACGTCGGTTGTTTACGAGCCATGAATAACCATAAGTGTTCGGACACGTTACATCACACCAGTCTGCCTTTAATTGCGCCAACAATTAGCCCCACTTTCGGCGACAGGATCGTACACCCCTGCTCCTTCTGATAATCTATATACGCTTCCACGATCGAGTAATCGTCTGTTTAATTATAATTTAAAGTTGCTTGTTAGCTCCGACAACGAAGCAAACATTTATCAATTAAAAAATGGCCAATCACGGCAAATTGACGCTCGTCGAAAACGCGCCAGGACGTAATTACGATTGGCCTTCTCCCATCGAGTCGCTTTAATATCCATGTCCGTGATCGACACTGACGTGGACGTTAAAGCGATCTTACAGCGGTCTTCGTGTATGGAAATTAGTCGAATATTTGTTGCACCTTTTGGCGTTGATAGTTTGGACGAGAAAAATTGAACGAATCGAAGAATTCGGATGAGAAAAGTGAACAACAGAACAGAAACAAAAAATTAATAGAAATTTCTATGTAAATATGAATAAACAATTTCTATTTCATCAAGATTAATAAGAGTGAATCAATTGCAATTAACTTCGTTAAAAATGCGAGAAATCAACTTGAGCAACACCTCGTCACTCGATCTCTCAAATAGTAAAATATTTTTCTATAAATAACATTGTTTCCCAATTGTAATCGAATGCATTCTCCCAATATTAGAAAAACATAAAAAAATGAACTTACCCTAATCATATCAAGATCTCTCCCTTAACCTTAAAATACCACGCTCCAAAAATTTCACTTTTTCCATTCGTTGGAAGAAAATACGAAGATTTAACCCCCAATTTCAAGATCTTCCACGTATGAGACAACAGTGCCACGAATTAAAAATTTCATCAACGTTAATTAATTCCATTCTCCTGACAAATGATCGAAATACCCCTAACCTAGTCACGAATATTACCTTACTAGAATCTTTTCACGAATCATATATTCTCTCACGAGAAATCATCGTTGCCGGTCACACGCCCACCCAAAAAAAAACAAAATTCTCGCGAAAGAAGGTAAGATGGTTGTCCGTATAAGGCAATTATAATCAATTATCAGCCAGGAACCCGTGTCTTGGGGAGGATCCACGACGTACACGAAAGACGTTACTTACGGTCCATGAATATCCATAGTGCCCGGGGAGCAAATCGTGTGGCTGGCGTGCTTTGATGATAGGTAACCATGTGTAATGGAGTGCTAACTACCGGCCACCTCGCGAACCAGCACACTTTCTTCTTCTTCTTCTTCTTCTTCTTCTTCTTCGTCTTCTTCGTCTTCTTCTTCTTCTTCTTCTTCGTTCTGGAACAGCCAGCAGAGAAGCAAAACGCCTGACGCTAGAAGGGAGGAACAGCTCGCAACGAACCTGCTGGCCAAACACAAAGGGTGGGAAGAGGAACGAACAAACTAGGAGGAGAAACGAACGAAGAAGAAGGTGTAGCGAGAAGAGAAAAGGGTGAGAAAGAAGACAAAAGCGAATGGATTCCAACGGTGGAAGAAGGAGAGAAGGGGATGCAACACTGAGGAGAGACCGTGCAGGCATGCCTGGATCCTCTTAGTTTCTCAAACAAGGAGGCGGTACCTCACAGACCAGTGGCAGTCAACCGGTACCACTACTTGGTACTACGGTAACGACTGTGACCCTCTCGGATTTTACGTAGAGAACTAACGTAGGAATTAAGGGAATTTTGTTTTAGATTTGGAAAAGCATCGCTCTTCCGACCTATTTTCTTTTACGATTTTCTTGATTTTCTGAATCAAGCGAAACTTCGATAAATTCTTCCGTTAATTTTTGCGTTAATTCTTGGCAATTGAATTGTGAATGTTTGTGTAATACGAAACTTTAAAGTGGAAAGAGTATTAAAATTCTTCCTGCCAACGAGATAGAGGATATAAGAATTTGAAAAAAAATGTTGCAAAATACGGATCGATCGCTGTTACAGAAATCCTTGCCAAACATTCCTGCGCATTGTCTTAGAAATCGAGATTTCCAATTCAACGCAACGGCGAGGAAACTGGTCTCGCAACTTTTGCCCGTGGTTCAATTAAGATTTTATCTACTGACGGGGGAACAAGCAGTTTCAAGCTACGAAATATTCTATTCGATAAC
Organism: Tetragonula carbonaria; assembly: GCA_032399595.1. NCBI lineage: Eukaryota > Metazoa > Arthropoda > Insecta > Hymenoptera > Apidae > Tetragonula > Tetragonula carbonaria. The sequence continues at coordinate 1,844,784 of JAUCRC010000008.1, forward strand.
ACATTCCCTGAATAAAACAGCCGTACGATATTTTGACATTTTTTTTTTTAGTTTAGCAGCGAAACTAGCGCGCATCTTCTGCGCGCATGATGCGTTTGTTATTGCTCGATTCAGGACACGAGACGATTCAACTCGTTAAAGATTACACGCGTAAACCACGGTGAAACTGTCTAAAACACGTCCGATGGGCAATATTACAGGGAGATTAATAGATCGGCATTACAAAGTAATTAACCGGCAATTAAGGATGGACGGGGCTGTTCGAGCTGAGGGCATTAATTGCCCGGCGTAATGATACGTTCGCTCCAATGAACGAACGTGGCGACGAACGAAGCTGCAAATTAGGGATGGGATCAAGTCCAATATGTACCTTACGAATCCGAATCAAGTACTGTATCTAACAATAAGTTTCGTTTCATCGGTTTAAATACTACACGATAGTATAAAAAATGATCGAATACACTTGCAATGTATTCATTTTATGCAAGTCAGATTCAACGGACAGATACGTTTCAATGTACAGACAAATTTAATGTGTGCAAATTGTATTTCATCAAAATTCAATGTGAATTTGTCTGTACATTTTATAGAAATCAAGTTCTAGACATCTGAGTTTTATTTTCAATGGATTTCAAATACTACATATATTCGAAAGTAAAAATGTTTCAAGGAGCAGTGCTTGAGAAGTACTTTCGAATGTATACAAGTAACTTGACGTTTGTAGGATTCAAAACTTTTACTAGTACTCGAATTTTGAAAATCAGAATTATACGAAGAATGATCTTTCCTTTCTTCTCGATAGAAGACCCAAAAAGAAAAGTCTGAGGATCGGACGTGAAAGTGATACTGCCTGTATCGTATATGCGCGATACATTTAAAATTTTTGGGATTTGTATCTTTTCAATTCTCACGCATGCACACATACAGATTGACGGCGACTTCTACTTTTGAAACTTTCTGAAGAAGGAACTTCCTACAAGCTTCAGACAACAAAGAAGTATTATCAACAGAAATATGTTTCGTCCAGTCAAGAACCTCTAACACGCCCGTCAAGAAACTTCCACTTCTCACTCGGAAGATCTTCTGAGACTTAAAAAGTGTACTGTCAATTATTTTTCAGCATTTCATTCAGTTCAGTATTGCTTATCATTATTTTTCAGTATTCTTCGTTAACTGTCGAGCCAAGTTGCGCAGCAAGTTCGAAGCAATTTTATTAAAATGGAACGAAACAAACTGAAAGAAACAGTCAAGTTAAGTTAGATGAAGTTAATGTTAGGTTCAGTTGTAAGTGTCGCTTTCATTTCCGGAAGTACTCACGAAACGTTCCAAACTCTTTCATCTAGATTCGAGTGTATCTGCAAGTACCATTAGAAATATCTACAAAGGTTCGAATTCAACAACAACCTATGAGGTACTCGATCCCATCTCTACTGGAAATCATCCCGCGGAGAGGAGGATTCCTGAATGTGCAACATGCTTCTTACTCTCTTTATCCGTCGGCCACGAAAATTGCCTGACACCGAAAGACGTGAACAAGAAGCGAAACGGAAAATAAAAGAAAATAAACGAACGAAAAGAAAGAAAAAAAATGAAAAAAGAATAAAAAATCGTCGAAACCTCCGCGAACGTTTTACACACACACACACACACACACACACACACACATTGCCCGTTCATAAATCACGGGATATTTGCTGGTTTTAAAGAAAATGTTTATTGAGACAGGTTTTCGATAAGATCTCGCTGGAGCACCGTATGATTTATGTAATTCCCTTTATAATACGAGCAATCTGTATTGAGCCGTTTTATAAGCGACACGATTGTAAAATGGTATAATTCGTTCATAAAACCGAGACGAAATGTTCTCTCTGTATAAATAAGAGATTGTTACACGAATGAGGAAAAAGTATAAATTATCGTGATATGAATGTACGAGCACTTACGAGCGTTTATTTAAGTATTTTATAGTAATTAATTTTTGCTTCAATAATTGCAATAATTGTTTCAAAGGCTCAAGCATGAAGCATGGATGAATATTCTGCTCAAATAAAAATAGGAAGGATTTGTCGAATGAAATTGTTGCAAAATTTTTAGAATAACTTTTCCAAGATTATCGATTCGAAATAATAAACGATAATAAAAAAGAATAAAAATAAAGTTAATTTTTATACGTTATAAATGATAAATAAAATTATTTATAAAAAGAATAAAATTAATTTTATATTTACTCTTACAAAGTCACTTAAACTGTCTGTACGACAGGAACATTCTACTTATAATCTACGCGATACGGTACACGGCTGACAGCTTAAAATTTACATTTTCAAAAAAATCGTTAATCAAAACGCAAAACCATTTCGAAAATGTATATTTACTATCCAATGGAACTCCTATCATCATCTTGGAGATACCAAAGTTCCCTTTTTCCAACAATTAGAGTGAACAATCTGTCATTACTTCGAATAAAGTACCCTCACCAAACAAAGAATAGCTCGCCGTTTTCAAACAGAAGAGACTTCCGAATGATCACATGGCGAAAAATAACAACTTAACAACAAGTGAAAATAACCGGACTAATCTTTCCACTGTTATGAAACACCCGATATATGAAACAAGACTCGATCACCCAAACAAAACACCACGGTGGAACACGTATCCGTTAGCCGATGGAAATTAATCGATTAATCACTCGCTCGGTTACCGATAAGAAGCGAAAATAGAAGAAAAATCGAGGGAAACGAGAGGCTAGGAGAGTTAAATCGCGAGTAGAGGCATTAATTCAATTAATTTCTGCTCGATGAAACCCAATGGGCCGGCGTGGAAACAAATATCCTAGGCTGCAGTATTTATGCACGTATACAACGTATAGGGACGGTAATAATCGGCGTTGATGAAATTTTCATCGGCTCGCAAGCGATCTGTATAAATACGTATCATAGCCGCGTGCTCTGCGTGTGTGTGTGTGTGTGTGTGTGTGTGTGTGTGTGTGTATAGAGCGGATCGAGGTTCGCGGATTGCGTGAAGACCCTCATCATCGTCATCATCATTATCATCATCATCATCATTATCATCATCATCATCTTCCACGCTGGCATGTTTGCTCTGCAGCTCTACACGCGAACGCGTATAAAAAGCGAGCAAGTTCGAACGGAGCCCGTCATTACCGGGTTATTACCTAAGTATCGTGGGGTGGAAACTGGACCGCGCATCGACGTGCCTCGCGAAAAAAAATCCAAATCTTTTTGGCGCTTATTCGTGTATTTATAAAGCACCGCGACTCTGGTCGGCCGCGTTTGCACGTGGATGAGCATTTTACGGCGAAATTTCGCAAATTCAGATTCAGGGTAATTGCTGAGAGATGGGTGAGACTTGAGGAACACGACGATGATTGGGAAGTTACTTGATACTTAAGAAACTGTCTCTTTCTACTTTATAAGAACTTTAACTTCTAATTTTTCATTTTTCATTCGATCTTGAAAATTCATTCAGTTACTCTAACATACTCGACAACTAAGAACTCTTTTAATTATCTTCGATTATGATAAATCTTATTCCATGCAACTCTTACCTCTGATCCTTCTAATTTTTTAAATAATACACTCATATATATCTCAGGAATTCAACAAAGAGCTCGGAATTGAAAACCGGCGATATCTTTGTCATTTCATCCTGACGTATCAAAAACCACCCCCCCCTCCCCCTTTTTACCAAATCACATGTTTTCCTCGACCCGGGCTAGCAGTTCGAATTCAAAGGCAATTGAATCGTAGCGTGGTCCGTGCAAAACGCACAAGTAGAGAGGCGAAATCCCGATAAATCATAACCCAATTTCAGAAACGATATCAATCGCGCCTCCTCTCCCCTCTCGTTCTCCCTCGTTCCTTCTGTTTTCTTCTGCGGTTCTGCTGGACCTGGCTGCGATTTATAAAGCAAACACCGTGCAGCACCCTGCAATCAACGTACACAACGCGCCTTCTTGGTTTACCAGGCTGCACACCAACCTCTCTCTCTCTCTCTCTCTCTCTCTTCTCTCCGCCACTTTCCTTCTTGGCGGCCAATGTGTATCGGGTCGGACGATCGCCGCTTACAACGGCCAACGCTTATATAGCTCCAAGCGTGTTTTACACACCGTACTTAGACCGAACTCGCAGCAGAATAAATTAATAGTTTCTTGCGAATAACAGCTGGCACGAAGTTTCGACGATTGGCAGGGATTGGCGCGCGTTACCCTCCGAGAATTATTCTTTTAGGGTTCGTTGTTCTTTTTTCAGTTTTTTTTTCTTCTTTTTCGCTGCTTTGATTCGATTTGATCTGACTGGCTGGTGGACTGGGAAGGTAGATTTGAAGAGAGATTTCCAAGTGCGATTCTCAAGTGGGAATTGATTAAAAAGAATAATTTGAAATAATTAGAATTTTGTAGGTGAAGATAAATGAAGAGTCATTAAACTGATACTGACTTACTCGAGCAATTTCTGCCGCATTCTCTGTATCTTCAACGTACCACCTAAATCATCCAGCCTGCGTAAAAAGATTTCATAGATAAAATACGATACAGCCGAGATCCAATGATAATATTTTCTAATAATTAAAGAATTATACACCGACGTTGCAAGAACGCTCACGAATATCTGAGCGCCCTGTTAATATGTTCGAAGCCTCGATTCGTTGCAGAATACTTGTCATCATGTAGACTGCTAAACCACAGCGGAATCATTCGGCAACAATTTTCTATATTCCCCTTATTTATTAATATTCCCTCACATCTGCAGCCAAGATTTCGCCAAGCTTTTCTCTCTCTCTCATTTTTAAAGCACAGATTCTTAGTCGCTAGTTGCTGAATTCGTAGACGCTGGTTTCTAGATTCTTAGACGCTGGACTTTCATAGAATTTCATTAATTACGTGAAATACGCTCTGAATTGCATCGCTCGTAATAAGAGATCTCAGTGGGCATACAGAAAGTTACATTGAGAAATATCGTCCCAATAGTCACGAAAGAATTACTGTATCCACCTTCCGGACGAACAATGTTCGCTACTGGCAGACAAGTTTGCTGCAATTTGCTCGCAGGAGAACGACACTGCCGGCGAACAACATGGACGCGGCATCAGAAACCGAAAATAATGCTAACGATCGCGTGGAACCGGACGTGCGAGCGAGTTTCATTTCTTTCTTTTTTCTTTTTTTTTTCTTTTTTACGTTTCAACAAGTTGACAGCGGTGAACATCGATGAAAATCAAAGAAAAGGAGCGATACACGACGGTTTCGTGGCACGGACAGGAAGCGATAATCGATCCCTTCCGAATTCGAGGCGGCTGAAGGATCGGGAGCCAGACTCGATTCGACCTCGTCGCAAATTAGCGGTTCTACCATCGACAAATGAATAGTATCGCATCGAGACAGCTGGTATCGAGACTCGGCGAATTAGCATCTACATTGTCGATTTTACACAGGTAGACTATGAATGTTTATGTATTTAAAATACGCTAGGGGTGTGCTATAACGAACCAATGTATGGAGGGGGGGGAACCTGCATGAAACTGAATAGTATTGAATTTATGATATTTTTTTTAATCTATCAAACGAATTGTGTAATCGAAACAGTGTTTGTTAAGTGCTTGGCAATCAATGCCAAATAATAAAAATTGTTGAATTCAACAGCTGGAATATAATTTTCCTTTGGCGAATGAAAAGATACGTGGTTACAACAGTAATTTTCTTTACATCTTTGAACAGTTGCGAACATTTCGAGTCTTAATTCAATGCAAAGAAACAGTAAGATATAATATTCTGATTGAGGAGTAATATGCTTATTAAACAAGCTCACGTAAATTCGTGCTCATATAAATAAAATAATGTGTAAATATTATTTTATAAGAATACATCTTCTTTCTTCAGAGTGCCCTCACGTAACATTGATCTTCTTAAACAAAAGCTTACACTTTATATTCACATCAGCTTACATACTTGATACCACAAATATCCTGCTAAATGTCACTTTGACATCAATTTTCTCAAATCCGCCAAAGTATGGCTTAAACAAAACGAATCATCCATCTCGAGTTAACGTGAAAAAATTACTGTCGCTGTTTCACGCATATTTTTCTCCTCTTCTAAACGAATAATATATAGACGAAGGATCAAGCTGAAACTATTCCCTTCGCCCTGAAGGTAAAGACGAAGTCACGAAGCCCCGAGAAAAATGTAATTTCGGCAAGCAGAGAAGTCGTAAAACGTTCTGAGGAAGAATCCAGCTAGAATCCGTGACTTTCGAGAGCCTTTCTTTTAAACGTTGTAAATGTTAAGGCTCGAGGAAATTCAAGAGCTACCTTCAGCCGTAAAATTAATAGCCAGAACTTATTAACTTAACGAATAACATGTAACATTAACTAAGAACAACAAATGAGCTAAGATACGCGAGTATCAGGTCATCAATGAACTAAATCGAATATGAGTGATTGGTAAGGTATTATTATTGCAAACTACTGCAATTGTAGGAAATAGTAAATAAAAAAAAGAAACGATAAAATTTTGTTTCTTATTTTATTGTAATATATTTTTTATTATTTACTATGTATTATTATATACTATATACAGTACATATTGTACTGTACATTATTATTTACTATATTATTATTATTATTATTATTATTATTATTATTATTATTATTATTATTATTATTATTATTATTATTATTATTATTATATACTGTAATATATACTAAGTAAGCTTCTATTTTATGCGAATCTATTATGCGAATATATTATGAAAGAAAAATATGTTTTACTCAACGTATTATAAAAACATGTGTAACTATTCGTGAATGTAAATAACGTTGCATTTACGCGGCTTTCGCGTACAATTTCGCTACTTGGTTCTTGATGGGATAATGAGCAACCCGTTCGTGATGTTCAGGTAGGCGAAAGCACAAAGTAGCCGAATGTATCGAAAGACGAAAACCGAAATTCGAAATTATCCTTCTTCGTCCCGGAATTTTTTACGTTTCACGAGCGTTCCAGGATTCGGAGAACGAACATTCTTTTGCCTAACACCCTTTTATTATCTTGTAAAGCTGATAGAAGAAAGAAATACGATCAATTTTGAGCGCGTATCTTCGAAAATTCTTTTTCTTTTTTTTTTGGAGAACACGGCAAACGATGTCGCCTAAAGTATGTATGATTTTTTTTTTCATCTGAAAAAAGAGATTTATCAGCAGTCTCCCACATAGGAAGTCGAAAGGACTTCGACAATGCAAATCGAAAAAAATAAGTAACGGGCGTCTACTGTTTGCAGAAGATAGTGAGTACAATATTTTATTACTTTCGTTGAATCTCTCTTCTAACATCTTTATTTCGGGCCCGGATCGTTATTATTTATCATTGATAGAATTTTATAAGTCAATAAATTGTTGGATGGAAATAATATATAAGTGTAACGGAAGACAATACATGAAATATGAAAAGTAATTAAATTCCAATTAAAGTGAGAGTGAAAGTTAAATAAATTTTGAAAAGAAATAAAAATTAACGATTTTAATGTTTTGCTAAACTTTGATTGAAAGAAAGACGTAGCTTGTAAGAATAAAGAATAAAGTCTATAGAAATAAAACGCAATATGAATGAATATTATTTCTTCTAGCAAAAACTTTGTCTCTCAAGTCAAATTTTTGAAACTTCGAAAAAATATTAAACATTCTCCATTAAGATAGGTTATAATAATAAGTAGGTTACGATAAGAGAAACAAAGAAAACATTCTCAGAAAGCCGGTAGACGGAAAGGATTAATAGAAATCTATTAATAAATAAATAGCACAAAATCGTTTTGGTCGGGGCCAGACCTGCCGTGAGGAAAGCCACAAAGTAGCCGAGATGTATAATTCGTGCTATTCATAACGGCAAATTACTATCCTCTGTCTAGCCCCTTTTAGTCGTTTCCTCCTGCTCTGTTCATCCTTTTTCACTTTTTTACATTCTGACTCTTCTCTTTCGTTTCCTCTCCGCGTTTTATTATAATCGGCGCGCGACGATTAAAATAAAAAAAAAGAAATCTTCCTTTCATAATTTTACCTAAATTATCTTCTCAACGCAGTGTCTCTGTGAAGGGAATTTCCATCTCTGTGTTGAAATAAGTATTTCGAAATTTAGTAAATAAATGTTTGAAAAGTATGATGTTAAATACTCGGAGCGACGTTACGAAAAAAAAAATGTTTTAACGAAAGTAACATATACATTTTTTTTTTATTAATATTGTTGTGTTATATTACATCAAAAATGAAAAAAAAATTTGCAAAAGCTAAAGATAGCAGAAAACAAAAAAAAATAAGAGCAAACGTTTCCGTAACGCAATCTTCTTTCTCAATCATCTTTACTAGCACATAGAAGCACATGAAGAAAGCTATCGAAATTCGATTCGATGGCGATTCAAATCAAAGCGATTAATCAACTTGAAGACAACAAAAATACGAAAGAAGGATACGGGAAGAATAAAAAAAATGAGGCGGTTTCTATATTGGACAGGCGTTAAACCGCGATGTTGACGCGCGATAAAGGCGCAGAAACTATTAGCCACAGGGCGAAATGTATCGTGGATGGAACGCATAGCGTCCCCGTCTGATTCCGTTTCGTTTGCCGTGATATATTTCGATCCCACCCATTCGTTCCCATCGATGATTACAGGTTTGCCCGTGCATTAGACCCGTGTCTAAAACAAACCGCTCCCACGTCTACCAACAGTTTAAAGCCGCGGGGCGTGACTGTCGCGGCGGCATCGGGACTACACGTCGAAAATGCTCCGCTTCGCGGCACTAGCCTCTATTTAGATTTACTATTAATCGGCCGAGTGGTATCGGTAACGAGTGAAACGATCGCGTGTTACGTTAACGCCCTGTTTCGCTAATTATCCTTTCGATATCAAATGCCATCGGACACTCGCCAACTTTCGTAACAGAAATCAGCAGTTTTAGTTTGTGTTGGATGAAAGTACGTCCGTCGAAGTTCAAAGATTTTTTTTAGAAATTGAATATCTCTGTCTAACCTAACACTGTCCTCGGGTGGTGTATATCTGCCATATGATAAAAAAAAAGAAACTCGGCCATCTCTTTGGAATCACTTGGAATATTAACAGTACGACGGATGATGTTACTGTTGTACGATTTTTCATGGCCAATGACTAATGACTGACGAAAGATGAATTATGAATTATGAATTATGAATGAATTTAAATTCATTTTTATTTACAGATAATGTTGCTTCTACCTTCTTACGTTACTGATATATCCGAAAAATCGACTCTCCATTTATGTAACGTATCAGAATCATGAATTCGACTCTACTTCCTCTGGATACCGATCTTACAAACCCTCGCGATCCTCCTCGTTCCATGCTCTAATCTCAATTTGAGCTGGCTCGTTTAATAAAGTAGCCACTCGTAGCGTTAATATTCCATAGAACTGACTTTCCATTTCATGATATACTGGAATCGTGAATCCTTTCAGATACCGATCAGACGATACCTCGCATACAAACTTCGTTATCCTGCTCGTTCGTTGCTCTAACCTCAATTCAAGTTACTCCATTTAATAGATGCACGTATTGTGGTCCAGCCACACCTCGGACACCAGCCCCACCGCTTCCAACCACGTTCTCGGAAGTTGTATTCTCTCTTGTAGGATACACGACGGAGAGAACCTTGCTTCCAGCACGGTCGAAGGAATGACTTGCAATCGAGTGTGGGGAGCGAGTAGCCGCTGGAGATGCCATTGATAGCGCGGCGTGCTGCAGGCTTGCTAGCATTCATCACCATAGACCTATCTGTCCGAGTATCGTGATTCGCCTTCGTTATTGCGGCGCTGGGTTACATCTTCATGCCCACACGGTCGGCAAAAAGGAGGCGAAGCACAATCCTGTAGAGAAGCGAGCCTTCATTACCAGCTGACCGTGGATCGAGGGATTACCGACAGGAATCCCCGATCGACGCGGCAAAAAATCAAATCGCCATTATAGCAGACCGACTTCGGCTTGATCCTGGCGTCGCATCACCTTTTGTACTCACCACCGGCCATTGTAAATGGCGAGAGGGGAACGTTCGCGCCGCTGGCTCCGACACTTAACAGTTAAACTGTAAAATATCGAGCCGAATGGCTGGCATTTTTCATCGATCGCCATTCGCTGTTGAATCGAATTGATCGCTGATGGCCGAGAATTTTAGCCTCGCGATCAGCTTGGATACGCGGTAATTGGCAATAGTCGGCGATGTGTTGGTAAGTCGAGCCTATTGTTGCTTATATTCGGGATTAAATTTTCGTTCTGGGTATTTTCAGCTTGACAGAGTCGGCAGAACTGTTTGCTTAGATTGTTGTTAAAAAATCGTATTATGGTAAAGTGCAGACCTCGAGATGATGGTTATCTCTCGTCGTTGAGTTAATAGAAATGCTTGTTTAGGTTTTATTTGGTAAAAATTCCTATGACGAATTGTAGATCTTTCGGTACTGGGTCCTTTCTAATTTTACAATTTTCTAAATTCCAATATAAAAATTTCTACACTGCTGTAAATTCCTATACAATGAACAATTCAAATTTATATACTAATTAATTACGTCTGAGTAAATTAAGTTTCGTAGAGTACTTTCACGATTACAAAAACTTGGTACTGTGAAAATAAAATATAGCCTCTGATTTAAAAAACACTACTATTGAAAAATTAAAATATATGCAAATATTTTTAGTAATTACTGATATATAAGGTAAAATAGACGAAATGTAGTAGATGTCAATGTTTCACCAGACTCTAATTTTGTTATTCTCTAAAATTCCTCGAAATCTCTCTCTCACGCTCTCTCTCTCTTCTAATCTCGTTTAAACGATAATGAGCGCCTAATATTTAAACATAGTGAAGAATGATGAGCTATAATTGATGCTCTTTTTCCAAGACCAAGATCATACATTAAACAGGTGTAGTAGAAGGACCATTATGACGCGTCCCTCGTGGGAATTAAACGAGCCGAGGAAATCTTATTCTTCGTTGAATTCCGAAAAAAGAGGGGTGGATACCGCGTTGACGTATGATATAATCAACTTGTCAAAACAATATACGACAGCGAAACTAGTTCAGAGTTTAAGAATCATCGCCGTTTAGAAAGAAAATTCATCATTCGTACAACCTTATTTTTTCCATGCGAATATCGATCGTTAAAGCTGCCTACAGGAACATAGAAAAAAGAAATTATATACAATTAAATCATCGTTATCTTCCCTTGGAACGTTTAACTGATTAATGAAAATTAAATTCAAAGAATGACGAAACGGGACTGATAAATGAGATATTTATACGTATGAATAGCTCGAAGCCCGTAGAATACTGTTAAAATTATATTTATCTAGAAAAAACTTAATCTTCTAAAATATAGTCAATCGAAGTATATTAAAAGAATAATTTAATCAATTATCCGTAGTATTCGTTAAAACATTTTACAGACACAACAGTTCTCTATCTGGATTCTATTTTTTACAATATTCGTACATTTGCATAAAAATCTAATTAATTATCAAATATCTACTAAACAGATATCTATATCGATACTAATTATCAGTAGATATATATTTTTCATCCACATTCCATTTAGGAAAAAAAGATTTTTAACTTCTACGCTGACCCCCAAATTTCAAGATATATCTTTTTCATTTGCAGTCCCACTTTGATAGAAAAATCTTCGATTTTCTTCATCGTCAAAGAAAAAGGAATGAGAAGAGTAAATAACATTTTCAACGCGTGAGCTACGTTCGTAAGAAGTCAAACTTCTAGTAGTGGAAGGAGGTTAGGCTTAAAAGACTGTTTAAACGAGGGGGCGTCAATCATGTGTCTGGACAGATTCCTTAACCGTTGCCGTTAATTACGGTTAATTACGGTGAAAATTACCGGTTGCTTTCCTAAACGTCGCTAACGTTCCTTTCTTCCTTGACTATGCCTCGGACTTGAAGAAAGAAAGAAAGAAAGAAAGAAAGAAAGAAAAAACGAAAAGGAAAAAAGACAAAGAGGAGGAAAAGAAGCCCAGGAAATTACAGGGCGTCCTGGGACCATCTTGATGATAAATCTGCCAGCCGATCGACCACAAGATCGAATAATTCATTTGAGGAATAATAAGGCGTGTACGTAAATAATCAGACACGGCGATTGCTATCGGCCATGAGATCAATGTATATTAATGCCTTGACTTTCGATTTTATTTGCTTTCTGCCCACGAGACGCCTGCTTTTCGGAACGCTTGCCACCCCCTCCCCCCTCCTTGGTAATTCAAAATTCACAATTTACAATTTATAATTTCGACGGTGAAGTCCTTTCAGATCAAGTTTTAGAAATAATTATCTGGGAAGTTTACATCGGTAAGATCGATAAAGATACCGATTATCAGATATTGAGCGCCGCTGGTAATTAGATAGGTATGCTTCATGATTAATAGTACGAAGTATGAATAGTTAATCGATAAGTTAAATGTTTAAACTGTAATACGCTGATTTTCTCATCGATTTTTTTTTCTTTTTTTTTTTTTTTTTTTGAGATCTGTGACCACAAAATTTTTCAATCGAATTTCCAAGGCAATTTGAAAAAATTGCTGCGAGACAATTTTCAGAGATCATTGGAAATGAAATAAATGTTAAATAATAATACTAATATTAATATACAAACTTCCTATGAATTTTTTACATTTACACTCCGCGAATGATATTATTACTCGCACAAACCTCAATCGTTACAACAGATCGATTCCTAAAATAATTAATTAAATCACTGATTAATGATGAATTATTTAAAGATCGGAAAATCTCATAAGTCTCTACCGTTTTATATTTCTCTCTATTTTCTAAGTTCCGTAATTTCTATAAATTTTATTCATTATCAAATAACAGTATCAATCACAATAAGCTTACAATAATTACAAAGATACTCTTCTACGATATTTTCTTTTTCCTATATTTCCTATATTTCCTTGATGGAATTTTCTGTTTCCGAGGGACACATCGTACTTAAATCTAGCCAACAGCTTGGACCTCTCCTTTTTATAATTTCCTGATAATTATAACGAACGTATACCATTTGGTGTTGTATGATGCGATGTATAATATAACAGTATAATACCCGAACAGACGCCTAGAGTGAAGCTATAATAACAAGAACGTAAGAAGAACAAAATTATTTCAGAAGAAGAAATTTCTGAAGACAGTCGTCAATGAGTCAATTGACACTCAATAGTTCACATAATTCGTAATAATTCACATAAACTAAACTTCCTATTGCTTCTTACCAAAGGTTGAAAAAATGATGCCAGAGATTAAAACTACGTGTCATTAACTCTTGTACATTATACTTGCTCTGGAAAACCCGCAATGCGCGTTGATGATTGCTTTAAATTAAAACGATATCGCATGTTAGAAAGATACAATCAACAAAACTTCAAAATGTTAAATACCATCTGAATGATTATCTCCAATGCTATATCATTTTACTTACGAAGTAAGCGATGCTTCGTAAATAAATTGCTGGTAGATGATACAAAAGAAGTTCGTCGAGGACAAAGGGTTAACCTGATCGTTTATACGTCCTATTTTTTCCCCCTGTTAATTCGCATCCATCGTTTCAAGTCTGTTGTATATATTGTATATATTGTATATTACAACCCTAATATTATAATATTCTCGAAAATATCTTCAAAGAATACCTTCCGATTGCCTAAGGGTAGAAACGAACGTTCCTCCGGAGGCATCGACGTCTCATTTCGCGGAACGACGCGTCGCGCATCGACGCGATAATAACACGGAATAACGCCGGGAATAACAGGAACGATATCGGGATGTAGATTGATTCCCGTGACGATAGATGGGAACGCGATATCAAGCGACTGTTGGTCGCGTTGGTTCCGGGCCGCGGCGGCTCGTCCCGCCGTCATATGAATTATTCAAAGCGAAATAATAACGTGTGCACGTGCTGTAATCGCGTTTCAGTCGAGTCAAATATAATTATATCGCCGGTTCGTGGACCGATGAAATATCAACGCGTCAAAGGGGGCCGCGGCTCGTTATTAACGCGACTCACGATTATGTCCACTAAATTACGAATTATACCTATAATCATGCTCCATACTGGTACACACCGTATACGCTGCACCGGAGATACACTTTCTTTTTTCCTTACTTCGATCAATTTCTTCGCGATAGGACTATCAGAAAGTAGCAAAAAAATAGCGGCGGAATCCATCCGCGAGATCGTCTAACTAAGAGAGATCACGCCATCAATCTGTAAACTCTTATAATGTTGAAATTCTAAATTAACTCTTATACGATGATGTACAAGCTATTGAAATGAAGAAACGTATCCTCATAAGTATTTTTTATTATACGAATATGATTAATAGATTGCGGATTTACACAATACGTATGATGTACAAAAATATATAAAGTATTCAGAGAAGAGTATTAGCTGCAATACTATGTAGAAGAAGCAATTTTTTCTGTTTAGGTTCGTTATGTTCATGAAAATTTAAAAATGACCTTAGAAAATAGATTAGATCTATCTATTAAATACACAGTTATATTTTTGCATATTATATGTATCATATGTATCATATATGTAGATATAAAATTTATATAAATAGATAATATCTTATCTATAAGAAACATTCTTATCAAATACTAACGACTCTATCCTCCGAGTGAATCCCATTCCATTGAGCAAAATGGAGCTTATAATATGACTAAACTAATCGAACAGAGACAACGCAAATTCACGAAAAAGTGAAGATTTCAATTGCGAATTTTTCAAACAAACGCGAGAAAAAAAAATACTAAAACCATATACATACCGTCTTCCGTTATAAGAAACATTTTAATTTTGTGAAATTTTTATTTCGAAGTATCAATAAATGAAAAATAAAGTTTTCAACGTGAATGTTCAAGCAAATCTTCAATCATCTACGTAATAGTACAGAAATGAAATAAATAAGATCGTTTAAGAAGAATTGAGAATTAAGAGTCCGTACCACTTTCACAGCGCTTCGGTCCCGTGGTTCGAAGAACTTTCTCATCAACGAAAAATATATGGTACAGCCCTCCTGAATGTGTCACGAGTCACGGACGACGAAAATGCGTAATTGAAGGATGCAAAGGCGAACAAAATTTCGTACGACGGCTCCGAGAGCTCTTGTAGATTATCGATAAGAAGATTATTAACGACTGTCTGTCGTTGCCGAAAATTCGTTGTCGAGGTACTTCCCCTCCGGAGGATCCCGAGCATCTCGGACATTGTACTACATCTTATTAATTTTCCACCAATTACTGGTCATGCTAATTTGAAAGCGTTTGAAACGCGAGTATCTTGAATACAGGGTGCTTCGTTGCTGAATAAACTTTTTTAATGTCACTGAAATGGCATAATATATCGTAAACAATGTATCTCGTAAACTACTACCGGCTGAATGTTTTTCGACCATCATGGTGGAATGTTTTTTCGATTCTTTATTTGCCTGTTAAAGCTTCATTAATATTTGAGAGTAACAAGCATTTCTCTACTTGTCTTTCCAATACGTTTTTTTATCATAAAAGAATTAAACTTTTCGTTCTTCTTTGAACCATATAAATTGAATATTATATCTCGATAGATATTATTAATATAATATGCCTAGGTTTTAAGCATTGGTTTCAAGCCTCGAATTATGCTAGATTATTAATTTATTAGTTTCTATTCTATTTTATATTCTATGATATTATAAGATAAAATAAAGTGAAAAATCTCAGAATTAAGTAATTTTATCGTGAATTATTATGGTCGAGTGATACCAGTCAGGGATTAATAATTTTACATTCAGTGTAACATAGAAAAATATAAAAAGAATATTTTACTTTCCTTAAAAAGATTACTTTCCTCAAAGAATATTTATATCTTGTCGTTAAAAATTTTACTCGAGACGCAAATTGAATCGCCAATTTAATACATTGAATTATTTGAATTTGAAAATATATAATATGATGTCCTTCTCTTTAGTTATGTCTATATAAAAATTCGAGTCGATACGAAGAACTTGTTTTAATTTTGCATTTGAAGTGCTTCGTTAGATATTTATCAATGGATGTTTATCAATGTGATTTCAGTCGTCAGGATCAGACGTCAACCTGAATGAAAAACAGCATTCAATAATAGGGAATTAAAAGTTAAGAATCTTCCCTCGATAATATATCGCACAAATTACCTTTTCTTTGTTCTACTTACTTCTTGCAAATTATGTATATTCATCTGTACATTCTTGCTCCGTTAAATTTCCCATAATCTGCAGTCTAATAATCATGTTTCCGATCTCGATAATTTCCTCGAAAGCACCTGCACATCTTTGACAATTATAAAAATGGAAAATCCGTAACCCCCCCGTGATTTTGACAACGTTGCCAACGTTGGAAAAGAATCTAACATATTATGAAACACCCTGTATGCTGCACACGGGCAAGATACACCCGATAAATCCACTGCCAAGGGTCTTTTATTAATTTTCCCTCGGCAACTGGTTCTCTCCTCTATAACGCGACCGAGTTCTCGGCGGAATTACGCCCTCCTGTTACACGGCCGCCTTTCTTATTACGTTTTTCCCCGATCGTGAGTATTCTTGGAACAAGAGTTACGCGCGAATCCGCTTTTTCGCGAAATTTCCGAAGCAAATTGCGTAAATTGTTGGATGCAAGAAGGGCCTCGGGACGACCGGGCCCCTTCGTATTCCGTATTAAAAAGTGGGTAATAACCCGGGTTGCATCAATGAGACTTTTAACCCTCGTTCGTATCTTGCGTCGATTTGACACATTTCTTTTGGAAAAAGATTTTTCAAAAAGATATTATTTCGCAGCGATATCATTTTGTAGATACATTCAAGGTTCTGGTTAGTTTTTCTAACATAAAAATTCATTTTTCAGACAGTGAATCTACAGAAAAGATCCTGTGCGTTGATTTAACATACGTTCTCATACATTTTCGTGCCACCTTTTCAAACATAAGTATATCATTTGAATATCTATTCAAAGTCGATGAAATTAAACACAATGTATGAGAGTAGAACTGTCGCGTGAATCTTGACACGATTAAGGATTTGCAAATTTTACTATTCATCTTTTCGTGTTGCATTAATTTTTCTTAGCGTTGTGACAATTTGAGACCAAAGAGCAAAAAAGAGCAGAAATAGAAGACGGATGAAGTTTTTATAAAATTTATACAAGGAATATGTAACTTTTAAATACAACTGGGATCCTTGCATCCAACGGTACAATTTTTCTCTCGTCGAAAACCAGAACGACCAATGGAAGATGATCGAACGAAGATACAGCCTTGAGCACGATTCGTTCTGGGAAATCGTTTTCGCGAATTACGCGGGGAAAGGCTGCGTGAATTTCGGGGGAGAATGATGATACCTTGTCGCGATGGGCAAAAGGAACACGCGAGAGCAAATTGAGGGATAATTCAATTTACGAACCCGTTACACCGAATCGAGACGTTCAAAACATAAAATCAGCGAGATATTTGGAAATTGGTGTTCCAAATTTGTGATTGATCGAATCGTGAATGTCAATTCTGACGTCACATCGTGATCGAGGAATAAGAGACGTTGAGAACATTGCGAAGGATTTTTCGATTATCTTCGAGATAAACAATTTGAGAAAAACATATCTCAAAGGAAATTCTTTAATAAGAACGAACTAAAACCGTTTGGAAAATATTAGAACTGTTTGAAGTGACAAAAATGAATTTACTCGTGATGTGAAGTAAGTTATGATCTAATGATGGATCTCGCTTCGGATTCAAATCAACTCGCGATTGATTTGAACGTTGAGAAATTAGAGAAACGATGAAATTTCTTTAAATACACTTGATATGGTTATTAAAAATTATTCAAAAATTCAAAAAATATTACCTTTCTATTTTTAACAACGTGCCTCATTTATATATAATATTATAATTATATTTTCAAAACAAAAGTAACAGTATCAGGCCTAGACAAGAAATTTTATTGTTACAAGACTATAATTTCGAAAAGCGAAAACTATCTGTTATGTAAAAAGCTAAATTTGGTACTCGTTATCTTTATTGAAACGCGATATTATCTGAATAGAAGTATGGCGACATTTAATATTTCGATGATAATATTTTATTCCTATGTCGTATCATATCAACATTTAACATCTTGGTTACTTTAATCATATATTATCCGGTTAAGACATTTCAATAAAAATATAACACGACGATGAGATCCTTTTCTTAATATAAATTGAGAAATTCGAGAATCTCGGACACGAGACACGGCGATAATGATTCACGTTAAAATCTTTTGCTCCGACATATTACAATTAATAATCTAATAATCATCTGACAGATGTCAGATTTTCCACCGAACCTGTTACTCTTATCTCGTTATTACTCCTGGTTAATCTTTACTTACGATTTCATTAATTTAACGAAGTTAAACGGCACTTATAGTACAGTAACACTCTCGTACAAAATAATCGGATTAAATGTCAAAAGCTCGAAGAAAGAGTTTTTAAGAAGAACAGTGAAAGTTCCTTACTCGGACAATTAATTCTCGAGAAAAGAATTCCCAACTCGAAGCCAATCCAATATTGTCAGGTCTCTACACGTCTCTTCGCAAAAGAAACCCTTCGAAAATTCCAAAAGAAAACACCAAAAATCCCCGTAAAATAACGTAGAATCTTATGACACCGTTCCAAGTCCGAGGAATAAAAATAAAAATAAAAAAAGAGAGAGAGATAGAGGGCGGGTGAGGGTTCTAACGCTTCGGTTTGATCCATTTCGGTTGGATCTAACGTCGGAATCTCAAATCACAAATTTATTAATCGTATTACAGGGTACGCGCGGATACAATCGAACGTTACGATTTCGAAATGAATCAGTCCCATCGCCACGGCCAGAATTTCCTGCCACCATAAAGATCCTTATAATCGTCCATAGGAAAGAGTAATGCTCTCGCCTTACAGATACAGCTGAGCTACGCCCACGCGCACAGGTGTGAATCTATTCTCGGTTTAGAAATTGCCTTTAGCATCGTACAAAATTCCCGTGGACTTGGCTCGATTCATTCTTCGATTGATTCATCGTCGGCCATTCGTGTTTCCGTGTCACCCGTTGTCCCACCGTCCAACAACGGAATCTCCGATCGGTTCTCGACGCTGGAATCTCGGATACAAACCTACAGGCCGAACCACGGGATTCTGAACAAATTGCCCGGGAATCGGAGTGGATCGAGTCAAGTTCCTCGTTCGAGTTTATCATCGCGTCGAAATGGTGTTTCGTAGATCAAGGCTCGAGTAATACAATCAATAATATATATATAAAATTTGGTATTTATATTCAATCAAACTAAAGAATAATTTTTTATTAATTTCCAAATTTTGGATTAAATTATTATTCTAATGGATTAATAATAATATATCATCAATATGTCAATGTATATGTGTATTATTATTATATTTATATATATTATATATATATTATTACATATTAACAATATAATAATATTATACCAATAACAGAGGATCGAGAGTGCTATTAGTGAAATATCGTAAAATATAAATCGAATATAAATATACATAAATTAAAATTCTAAAACCCGAAGTTCAGGCGAGTCGAGGACAATTTGCAACACGAGAAGCCATACGCCGATCTGATTAAACGTCATCGTCGTGCACGAATGGTCGTAATGATCTGTCAACAGGCGTATCACGCTGAAAAAAAAAGACGAAACAAAGAGGCGAATAAATAAATATGAAAGCGGAAAAAAGAAATAAAAATAAAAAGGTAGAGAGACGAAACACGAAGAAGAAGAAGAAGAAGAAGAAAGAGAGAGAAAGAGAGAGAGAGAGAGAGAGAAGAAGAAGAAAAGAAGAAAAAGAGAGTCGACACCTGCACGAGCCAAGTACACGCTTCTATACGTACACGAGCAGTATCTATCTCGTGTTACGACCACGAAAGCTCGCCCACGTATACACTTTTCACATCGTCGCGCTTAATTCTCGCGCTGTTCTCTGTCGCACTTGTCACGCTTAATTGACACGCGATATCGATAGCAGTATCTCGATAGAGCCACGGCCGAGCGAGTTTCGCAAAGACACGATCTCTTTCTTTCCGCTATTCATTCGTTCTGTCTTTGGGATTTCGATAGCAGTTCCATGGGAATTTCCACTCAGATTCTACACATACGGTGTGTCCCAGTATATTGAAGAGATACAACCGAGATTCTGCAGGGGTGATTCTGCTTGGAATGATATGCATCGAAAGTAAGAAAGAATAAAATTTGCTCGTTTATATTGTCATTTTCGAGTGGAAAATCGTGTTTGAAAATTTATTCAGATATACTACTTACTCGACTGCATAAAATAAAAGTGATTAATCGATAAGAGTACCTGCTATGTAGATGTAATTTATGGCGAAAATCCATACTTGCTCGCTGTGATTAGAAATACTTGTCATATCAATACGTAAAAGTTTCCTAACAATTAATTACACCGTGAAACACAAAATCGAATTTAAGCATGGGAATATTAGATGCAAAATATGATTTGCCCTAATCGCCTCGTTGGATTCCGCTATGTGTATTTATTTTCTCTCTTAACGTTTCTATATTTAATAGTGTCTTGTTAGAGAACCGTGAAATTAAAGTACAAGCACTTAAAAATTGATTAAATTTAATTTTCACTAGAGAACTATTTTCTACAGCAAAAAGTATTATTCGATATCATTTAACGCTATTAAAATGCCGTATCTCTTTTTCTTGCACTGTAATTAAGCTAATTCATCTGTAAGTGTACAAATATAACTTAATATGGTAGCAAAGGAAATTTTTAATGAATAAAATTAATTTAAAACGATTTTTTTATGATGGATATCAATTTTAATTCTAAAGCCTCCGAAAATAATTAAGTAATCAGGAAGATAATTCATAATAATAGCAAAGATAATTACAGTAATAAAATTGAAGATATAATACTTGCACTGACTCACAAAAATATTTGATTAGAAGATTTATCAAAACTTCTATTACCTGCGTTATAACGATCGATTGATCGTTTAAATATTTTTTAATCTGTTTCAACTTCATTAATATAATTATGAGTTTCATTACAGTGCTAATGAAATAATACATAATATAATGTATTTATAAAACATATAACACGTAACAACACAATATATTTATAAAAGTTTTGTAAAAATATTCGTAATAACAAGGGAAATTATAACATGATAAAAAATGAACTTTGATATTTCTCTTTTTTTTTTATTTTTCTAATGAATATCGAGTCTCACGGATCTAGGATCGCGGTCGTAAGGGGAGTAAAATGGCGGATTAATTTGCTTGAGGGGCCGCTTTATCTCGCGCTTAAATGCAAATCGGCAGCAATTCATCTTGCTCATTGGACCGCCGCGAGCGTTTCGCGAATTAAGACGTTAAATCGGTCGATCTCTCCTTCTTTCTTTCTCTTTCTTTCGTCTTCATAAAAGAAAATAATTGCAAGTGCAATCTAACCATCTTGCTTCCAAACTAAACCTTATCGAAAAAACTTTAACTGCAAGCTTCATTTCCGCATCACACTGTCCGCTTTCAATACAAAGACGCGAATCGCGTATAAAACCGTATAGAATCTTCAACGAACGCGTCAAGACAAAATAATACAGGCGTGTGTGTAAGTAGAATTTTATACGAGAATTACACGAGAATATTATAAATCACGAGCATAAGATTCACAAGCATATTGCTATTATATCGTATTAGTTAATATATGAAATTTTATTTCAAATGTAAATAAATTTTCTTTAAAAATAACGAAAAATCCTCTCGATCAACCGATACTTTCGCCAGGAACTTTCGTATTTTCAATACGAAAATTTTATATCGGCCACAATGATTTTTCGGCCACAAACATTGCTCTACTAGATTGAGGATTTCTCTGGGTGGATTTCGTGAGAAACTGAAAGGTGCAAATATATAGAGAACATACAATAAATAAAGCAAATTTTTATGTAGATTTCGTTCTAAATTTTGGCTATGTGCCATGGAAATTGTAAAATGCATAAAAGTCCACGGTCTGCCAATTGCTGTTCCAGATACAAAACACTGTACGCATTTTTCTGAGAAAGGAAATAATTGAAACTGATTAGAACGAGCGCACGATCCACAAACGAACAGTCAAAACAGTGCTACCAGAGTAGCACGCTTGGGGGCTAACAATGATTCGAAGGATTTTCCCTAAGCGCATCGCGATGGAATTCGTCGTGTCACAAACGATGACGATCGTTTTACGGTGCATTCCGTGGCACGAGGGCCGCTTCCTCGCGACACCGTGTTATTAATACGTGAAACGTGATGTGGTTCTTTCGTGACAGCCAGCCGGAGAGCAGGTGAAAAAAATGCGGCCGTGCTTCCCCCTAATTTATGATCATCCTTCTCGTCGATCCTCGACTGTCCACATAATGTCTCTTATTCCTGTCTTTCTTTTCTTTTTCGTTTCTTTTTGGCCTCCGGAGTAAAACACGATATAATTGAAGAAGATCGATTTAACCAAAGTCTTCTTACTCGATTATTTACCAATTAATAACAATTAATGTATCAACAAGTTACAAGTTGTACAGCTTTCTTTCATTTAGCTTACTTCCCTTTTGCTATCTTGTCTTCAGAATAATGAAACGACGTGTAATTCTAACTTTCACAGATCACGTTTGTTTTCATGAATCAGGCGAAATTAGCGACTAGCATGTAATTTTTTTGTTGATAATGATGACAAGCAAACGGAAGGAATTTAGTCAAACGAGTTGCTTGATAAAGTGTAACGCTATTAATCATTTGTAGTTCGTAGAATTCTCTTCTAAAATTTTATTGTCAAGTATATACAATAGCGTTATATAATTACTGTTATATAATAGCGTAATCAACTTGTAATTTGTGACTTGTAAAATTTTATCAACAATATTAATTTAATACTTAATTAAAAACTTCTGTGCCGTCTTTTCAGTGACGACTATTAAATAGAAGAAAATTTAGGCATAAAAGTCTAATCATCTCAGAATTTTCGAAGGAATATTTTTGGAATTCAAAGAACAGAATAACCGTAAATTAAAACATTCATCTCCATTGAATTTATCGTCCAATAAATTTACATCAAAACAGTGTCTCGAAAACAAACAACAGAACGACCCGCCCTGAAAAATAATCTCAGAAAAAATAAAATAAAAAACCTCAGAAAACTGTAAAAATCCTTTTCCTCAAAAGACGTAACATCTTTGTCGATACCGAAAGTAGCACGTATTCCAGGTCACGGAAGATTCTGTCTTTTTTTCTCTTTTTTCTTTTTTTTTAAACGGTCGTAAATAATCTGATCAAAATCGTTTCCAGGAAATTGAGCCGTATTATACAAGAAAATGAAGAGTCGGTAGCATTTCGAAGGGAACAAAAGCGTAAACGCGATTAAATCGTTCCAGGTAAAGCCGGAACCGTCCGCGAGGGTCCATTTAAACCCGGCGCGGCGATTGCGTTGCTCCGCGTGTGCCATGAATGAATTATGCTCTCGACAAACGTCGTAGAAATGAGCAGAAGGAGGGAATCGTGGATTTGTTCAACTATAAAATGGGGATTTATGTCGTTGTTATCCGCGTATACCACATCTATCGCTTCGAGATATACCGATAGAATGCTCTGTCTAGAGGACTCAAAGAGTAAATTTCACTCGCTTTCCCCCTCCCCCTCTTTCTTTCTTTATTTCTTTTTCGTTCGTCGTAGGACGTGATCAAAATTGTAAACCAGTTTTTCATCTGAACGTGGCCTTTGACTCTCTTCTCGGTAAAACTGGCTCCGGACTTGCGTTATATTTCGTTCTTTTTCTGGATCAGGACCAGAAGACTACGATCGTCTGCGTTAGTCTCGAAGCTTTTGATCTTTGGAAGCACCGTCGAAGAATTTTTTAACAGGCACTTGCACAATATTTCAAGATATTGAATTCTTTTTGTTGTACTGGTTTTCTTTTCTTTTTTTTTTTTTTCGATGTCTTATAAAATTGAGATAAAGACTTTATTTTTATTTTCTTCTACATCTTATAATCACGAAGCAAAACAGATTCTTCTCAACTGTTAAAAAAACTACCGATTGAATGTTAAAAATTTGCAGGTGGATCGACGAACAGTGTATGTTATTGTGAAAAAAAGGAAAAAGAAACATAACACGCTACTTCACTGTAATTTAGTGACTGTATGAGAATGCTATTATCAATTTATCTTAAAATAAGTATATATATATATATATATATATATATATATCAGAATTAAGAAAGAATAATAATTATACAACAAAGAAACTATAAAGTACATCGACATATCTACACGTGCAATTTAAAAATAACAAATATCATCCACGTTAAAAATAAAATAGTGTCCCAAAAAACTTTCGAACGATGGTCCATGCAGGATCCCGATAATCATCGATAATTTTTCAAAAGTTTTCCAAATTCGCCAGTCATCCTGGATTCGTAACCGCGGCCCCGAGATCATTTTCAGAAGCCGCCGGAAGGTTTGGCGATTTTTGGACGGTGGCCCCTTCTGCGCGTACGCAACGCGCATGCGCGATAGATCTGATATACCACCGGTAACAAATGGCATCGTCGAACTGGCATAGTCACTATCTCTTCATCTTCACTCGATCGTGAACGACAAGCTATTGTCCAGTTTGCCCGCTGTTCGTTCACTCGCGACTTCGCGACGAAACTTTCACCGCGTGAAATTAACCCGGCAGTAATACTGTTGTCCGCGCAACACGTTCATCGCCAATGAAGCAAACGGACAGTATATTCGCCGATCTTAAGGGTAGCTTAAGCGAGCCTAGTTAGAAGACATGACGCCGGGTTATGAGTCCGAAGTAGAGATACGGGAAGGGCTTTGGTTGTAACACGTGTTGTTAACCGGTTCTACCTTAATTGTCTTAAACGGAGACCATCATAATTCTGACTTTATCTTGGCCACGCAACCGGCAACGTGTACCAGGCGTCGTCGCGACATTGGAAACTGCCCTCGCGTAATATTCCTCGAATGAACGTTTCCCCCAGCCGTGATAACCTTCATTTTTTCCCTCCTTTTTCTCCAGCGTCGATAATCGACGATATGACTGGAAGACATGCGTTGATCGCCAGATCGATTTTCAAACGCGTGTACGCACGAACGAGCGATTTCGAGTCGCTTGTGACGATCTTGTGACTTTCGTCTGAATATCAGTGGCGAGATATTAAAGGAAGTTCTCGAGATCTTTTCGGCGGATGACGGTTTTGTTGAATCGCGGATGGAAATTTACGGAATTCTAGATTTTGATAGAAGTACTGATCCGTCTGAAATTATGAATCGATAATGCAAATTTCGCGAAAGTGAACGATGGGCAATTTGAAATTTTCGATAAATTTAATTCAAAGTTTCTTCGGAGAATTCACTGAATAAATAACGTACAAAAAATTTCAGATACAATCTAGTAAGAAGACAATCCGATATTCGAAATCAGTCCTAAATATTTCCTTTCAAGAGAAGAGTAATTCAAATGATCAGAAACACGAACATCGTACGAGAATTTTGTTTCGTATACTGAACAAGTACGAAAATTATGTATAACTACTTTCTCTACTGCTGGATATTTAATTCCATTTGCACCACGAAATATTTCGTCACTAAACTATAAAACGCAGCGATTAAGAATCTTATATGTATTAATATACGAAAGGCTCAGAATTTTGTGCAGTTAGTGACTCTTCATTGAAAACTGTTTGTACCATGCAAATATCCTTTGAACATTGAAACTATCAATCGATGAAACAATTTAATTATTATCTTTAATCATATTTTAAAATTACTTTAATAATATTTTACTCACCTCTGATCGTCTTTCAAACAAACAAACAAAAAAAAAAAAAAGAAAAACAAAATAGAAAGAAAAAGATAAATCAGGGGCGAAGGTGGATGCTAAGAAGAAGGTGGTTGAAGAACGGAATTAAGATTACAGAGCACGTTTCTCAGAGCGGGAGGAGAATGGTTTTAGTTTCGGCCGAACGTGCGACAGTGTCAGGGCGTTAAACGTGAAATATCCATCACTGCCGTACCGAGAAACCAACGACGGTGTTCCGACTTCGGTGGATCAGGTTAGATAAATGTAATAGTCCATAGTTCAGCTTGCTAACAAGGCTAGCCCCCAAGATCCAACGATAAAACGCGGTCCAGCTGGCTCTGCCTGTTTATAATGAGACGTAGTAGGACCCGATCACCGATTAGGACATTCTTCGGCAATAATTCATCAATCACCGAAAATTACGGCCGAGTTTCGTGACGCGAACAATCCTGCCAAACATTCTCTACTCTTTCGAATTAACAAGCTTCGATATCCCCTTTTACGCTACTATAGCAAACTGCTTCTCAAGAGTTTTAAGAAAGTAAACAACCACGCATGCGAAAATAAAGAGATTTCTTGAAAAAGCCTGCTCAAAATCTGAATCCGATTTATGGTGATAAATACAATAATAATATTTTAGTTAATTCAATAAACGAAAACGTGGAAATCTAATAACGGAAATGGAAACTTCTTTTGAAGATACGAGAACAGCTATTGAGACAAAAGGAAGAAAACTGTTGCAAGTAAATTTATACACACTTAGAATCAGATTGCTTATGCTTATGCCAATATCCCATATTTATACAAACAAAATGATATTTTAAAAGACACATTTATGGATTGAAAAGAAAAGTAGAAAAAGAAGTGTGAAATTGCAAATACCCATGTTATCATGAAGCGTTAATTTAAAATATAATTTCGTACTTTATTTTTAAATCGTAAAATGAAAATGCACAGACACAACACAGACCTCGTCTGTGTGGAGTTTAGTCTAGTCTCATATACCTCGTTCTTATATACCGTGCAAGATATGAAACAGGCGAGATACAGAAATGATACACGATCATCACGAATGAACAGACGAAATATTCAAAAAAAGAAAATGATAAGAACAATCATTATTATTGACTCCAATAACAATAAATTGGATACTAATTCATATTTTTAAACGAGCTAGTACTTTACATAGTACTATCGATATAATTATTCTGTAAAAAGAATTTCAAATTTTCATTGTAATATTTAAACACTTTGTTGCAATACTTTCCTCATTTTATTTTACATATATGACACATGAAATCACTTATACTTTCATATATTTTAAATATATTGAATTCATAATAAAATTCTACAGTCTAAAACTCGTGACAAAGTTATAGCTAGTAAATATATATATATATATATATATATATATATATATATTCTTTAGCAGTATTTTCAGCAACAAACGGGGCAGTAAAG
Organism: Tetragonula carbonaria; assembly: GCA_032399595.1. Classification (NCBI taxonomy): domain Eukaryota; kingdom Metazoa; phylum Arthropoda; class Insecta; order Hymenoptera; family Apidae; genus Tetragonula; species Tetragonula carbonaria. Next base: position 1,872,186 of record JAUCRC010000008.1, read on the forward strand.
AAATGCTGGAAAAGAAAAACCTAACACAGTAAACAGAAGGGCTGACAAAGAAAATCAAAAATAATAGCCAGAAGAGCTACTAAAAAATAAGCATTTCCTATTCAAAAATACAGTGCTCAGAAGGGCCACTGTACAATTATCTACATTATGAACCCGAGCAACAAACCGTATCTTGTTTCGCAACACTAATTCATTAGCACTAATTCTGAAATAGGGAATTTTCAAAATCAGATGTGAAGAGTGCTTTGTCATGTTTAAAACTCCCGAAAATAAGTACGCAACGCTATTAATCTATGCACTCGTGTTTAAAAACGCGCAACACTAATTGCGACGCGTTCAATGCAACCATGCTGGAAGTTGTTGATGAATGATCACCTCTGTACAGCTCTCGTAGCTGCATCAAGTGAGGTGATCCAGGAGCAGGAACAGCCTTCCACACCTTCTTCAGTGGAAGAATTTGCGCATCTTGTAAAAAACGCAATGCTACTTCGAGAAACGCGACCATTCACTATCGCAACATTAAGAGAAAAACTAGTCGCGAAGGAACAATATCGCAACACTAACTCTAAAACTAAATTCAATGAAAATTATTGCAAACAACATGAAACTGTATCAAAAAGAAAGCTACTTCAAATACTTTAACACTCTAAAATCAATTAAAACCAATGACTCTATAATTTAATTTAAAACAAGCAAGATAAATTTTACTATTAACGCTACAAAAATTCAAATGAAAACTGCAAAAGACAATCGCGGTATCATAATTCGTAACTCTACAGCAAACACGATTATCATTTCTTCGCAACACTAATAAACAAGCGCAAAACCTAATTCAACCCGTAATCGATCTGTCGCAACACTAACAAAGAAAAACCGCGATTTGCCCAAAACGAAGATGAACGATGATGGAGAAAAAAAAAAATACAGCTACAAATATTAAGAGAGCATAGTGACAAAGTAGTAACGAGAATGACTTCCCATGCTCTGAAATCATTCAAGTGATCAAGAGGATGAGACATCATTTGTTGTGACCCTCTTCGTGGCAGTTTGCCAGGCCTCTTCGGCTTTTAGCTTCTTCTGTTTTCGAGCGCAATGCCCGCTGAAACTTACATCTAGCTCGAGTCTTTCTAATCGCAAACTAATTTAAAAAATAATTTATAAAGGTAAAATAATAACATAAATCGCGAAAGCTGACCCTAACACAATGGATGATCATCGATCATAGCGATCGTTATCCGTTCGCATGTGCGTGCTCGAGCAATACCTACACAAACGTTCGTTTCGGAACCTACTCGCGATCTATGGCGCGACCGCGACCGCGATAATAAATTCGAAAAATCGAAGAGTAAAACCAGAAACAAGTGGCATGCTCCATTTGTACCAATTTCACTGTCGATTTTAGATTTCCTGAAACAGGTTGGACACGCGACTAGAGACTAGTGCCAACCTGTCCGGCTCTACCTACTTATAATTGGACACAGGCATACCAGAAAGTAAGCTACCTATCCTAACGATGCTCTATATTTAAAAAAATGGCAAAACAGACACACCAACACACTCAGTCCATGGCTCTCACATATACCACTCGGGCGCAGACCTAAACTAGAGAAAAGGCGTCCCGGGACGCCTCCGACACCCAAGTTTAACATACACACTCTAATTTACGTACCATTTTCCTGAAATCGACTGACAATGGCTAGCGATCATTGCGTAAAACGTGATTGAAACATATTTATATTTATATACTGCTAATATTAATAAAAATGAGAAAAAATACATATAACTTCTGTAGACACTATATGTGCAAGTTGACTTGGAATCGCTATTATAACTGATAGTGTAATTATAGTGTATTTATTAGGGATTATGATAATAAATTCATAATTCTATAAATTAGTGCATAAATATTTTAAATATTACAACTTATAATGAATGAGGCAATAAAACCGACGCAATTCCACATCCTAACCACACACACGTACACATGCGGAAAATACATCGTGCACGATACGCTAACACATTGTCAATCGCTGAGAAATTTTTTATAAAAATACAAACTATGGTCATCGTGCCCAATGTCTTTCACCCATTCAAGTAGCACCTGGCCACGTGAGTGAGATCCTGACAATGAACACGGAAGGGATTAAACCTGAAAATCCTAAACTAAAAAAATGATTAGTTTACATAATTTGTATCTAACGGACTATTGTATTACTTTATTTTAAACTGTAATGACTCTACTCTACTTGCCCAACTTGAAACGACTGAGGAAATTATTTTCAAAGGAAGTGCGGACGAATTCGTTTCGATATGCCAAACTATCATCTTTACTTGCGCGAGACACCGGTGTCTTTCATTTCAAACGCGAATACAAAGGAAAGATCGCAACGCGACCGGAAGGGACGGAAAACTCACCATCGCTCAAGAGTACGTACTATCGTGTGCCCAAAAATCATCTCGATGGAGCCAGAAATTGTTGTAAGAACACGCTACTACGTATTATTGAACAGTGACGGTGAGTAAAACGCACGAACATACTTTGTCACGTATTTGGGAATGGTTGGGGAATATTCGTCCAGGTTAGGCAAGTGTTACACAATAATGGTACAATTGTACATACAGTTGCGAATGAAACAATTATATACAGTAAATTAAATATTGATAGAATCATCTCAGGTGACTTCTCCATCAAAGCACATTTTCAAAAATCTGATAGCAAATGTTCAAACTCGTTGCTTTGATTCAAAAATCTGCCTGTCGCGAAATGCCTTCTTGCACATAATAATCTGATACATTTTTCTACGGAAAGAATTCTAATCTATTATAGTTCAAATTCTACCGAAGTCCACAATTATAAAAACAATTAATTAAATCATTTAACACTATTATAAAAGGGAAGATAAAATTTAAAATTATTAATTATTATAACAAAATAAATTACCAGTATAAATAATTGCATCTTTCATAGCAACGAAGTCGGAGGATATCCGTTTTGTTTTCTCTACTATGAAATGCTCAAACAAAAGCGTTTCAATAATTTAATTATTTATAAATATTTATAATTTATCTGTTCATATGGATATGTTACTTTTGTAAACACTTTTTCATGCTGAAGATACTTTAATTTTACCATAAATGTATGTATTCTAATTGTTACAATCACGATGTGCCTAATCAAGAAACCTGATCTAATACATAAAGAATCTGGAAAAATTGTTACTACTCACGGGTACGAAAAATACCCGCGGTCACTATGCTCATTAAAAATTCTACGAATACAACCAGTCACCCGTGCCGATTCGGACCTTTTGTCCTACGACATGATTGAATGACCTAAGTGACATAAATGCATGCGACTTACGATATAGATGCGAAGAACATTATCACCGATGCTGCACTGAAGCAGAGAAAGTTATTGTGAAGATTCTCGTCAAATAGATACCACTGAGAATCCCATGGTGGAAGTAAACGCCATGAAAATTTCTTAAAAAACAAAAAACATTTTGTTTCTAACAACACAGTATTATTTGTGAAAATTTAAATTTCAATAATGATAAAAATTGGAACTAATAATTTGAAGTTTTTTTTATTTTATAATTATAATTTTACATTCGACTTTAATAGAAAAAGAACTATAAAAAAATATAATCTAAATACATGCTAAAGTACTTATATTTTTAGCTTTTGAAGCGTCGCAAGATTTTTGGAGGATTAGGGAAAATGGAGACTGTAGAAGATCTGTAACAAAACATTAAACATTAGAATTTTGTATTTAAAAGGAAAGCAAAATCTTAAATTAGAAATAATGAAAGATTCTTACATTCTTGGCTTTAGAGCCACCGTTGGATTTTCCCCAGAATGCAAAAAAATTGATGCTGTAACAAACGTTAAACATTATATTTTGTTGTTAAATTTGAAAAATTAAATAACTTAAGGTATATGTGCAAAACTACTTACAATCTTGATCTTCTGATCTTATCTTCTTGAACACTGACACAATAATACCGAAAACAAATATTGAACAAGAAAAAATATAAAAAAAGAAAAATAAAAGACTATCAACGCGTTTAAAAGACTAGCAATCGACGAACTCATTCTAAATTCGCGAATTACAATTTAAATGAATTAATAATTTAATTTAATAGAGCCATTTTGCTCAGAAAAATATTAAAATATTGCGCAACAGACACTGACTTTACCGACCGCATTGCGCGCAGTCACAAAAGTTTTCTGAAAATAAAGCTGATTAGTAGAAATATGAAGGAAACTGGAGGAAATTGATAAAATGATAATGAAGGAAACGTTGACTTAAAAAATACTGCTATCTAGAACATGATTATAAAGCAACTTGAATATGCATTAAAGATATTAGTTATAAGTTGTAAAGTATTTCTTAATACTGATTGTGAATACTTTAAATGAAAGACAATTCTGAAATTGTATTCTGAATGTTCGTTATTAGAGTAGGAACATGCATATTAATAATATATCACGTCGCATATTATAAATATGTTTGCACAAATCAAAATTTCACAGTTAAATGTATTTAAGAAAGAATATCGTGAAAAATGCATGTGAATGATCATAATTTATGATAATTTAAGTAATTAATTAAATGAAATTAAATTAATTAAATGAAAAATAAAAAACATGCAACTTACAGTTAAATAGAATTAAATACGAAATTATTGCAAATATCATTAAGTAAAAACCGTTAAATCCGATATGGATTATGCCTGTAACAAATGACAATCGAACACACACACACACACACACACACACACACACACACACACATGTGATAGCTCTTTTAAATAATAAGCTTATTGTTTTAAATTATAGATGTATTCGATAATAGAAAAATGAATCCTACCGTTAGTCTTCACTTGACAATTTCTGGAAAAGCAGCTTCTTGCTACCTTTCTTGTCACGTTGCCGCCTAAAACTAACGGTTTTACATTGCATCCCAATATTAGATCGATTAGATCGATTGCAAGAAACATCGATTATGTTTGAAAATTGCGATACGTAATTTCATTGGCGCTTCATTGGCGCTGCAATCTTTACTAAAGTTAAAAATATTGCGCGCACATTTCGTATCTTGCATAAATTAAAAGAAGAAATAAAAATTTTCCTCGCCCAGTTCTTTTTATTCATTAAATAAAATTTTTATAAAAATGACTATACAAAATTCTCTTCGCAGTCTTTTCGTTATTTGAACTGGACTGCTCTTAGATAATAAATAAATTATTAGGCACTCTCGGGGAACGTCATGGGATATTGCAAAGTTATCATGCATGCGGTTTAATTTTAATTTCGGATATTATAGATTAAATTAGTTTTAAATTTCATCGATGGACGACAATGGATAATAAAAGCATCAACCTATTATAACGGAACAATTGAAATAGATTTTACATACAATATCGTAACTTATTAAATTTTTATCGATTTTTAAAACGTGAGAAATCTTTCAAAAAAAAAGTTAAACTAAGTTTTTCATACTAACAGTTTTTTATACGTAGCAATTTATTAAATTTATATCGGCTTTTTAAGCAGAAAGTTAATTTTTCAAAGAAGAGATAAAAATAAGTTTCACACATAATATCGTGTAGTAATTTCTTTTTATCGGTCTTTTAAAGTTTACGAAATTTACTTTTCAATCTTTATCCATAATTTTGAGATAAACATTTTGAGATTAATAATAAACATTTTGAGATTAATTATCAGTTGTGTAAATATTTTTTTATTTTCTTTTAGTAAACAGTAAATATAATAACAGAGATAATAATTGAAATCAAATTGGTATTTACGTTATTGTTCTGCAACAATATGTTCTGGTACTACTTTTGCTACTTTTCTGAATTCTTTTCGCAATGTTTTGGGACACTGCATTTGTGTCCAATTAATAGGTATCATAGCTACACCTGTAACATAAAGGTTATTAAGAATAGAAAATAATTTTATCTTCGGTTACTTACCTTCCTCACTATGTGCTATCACTACTCCTAATTCATTTTCTGCTGTACTTAATTGATAAGTATGTGCTTCTGTCATTGGCATCTAATTAATGCATAGGAAATTATTTAAAATTTATACATTTATGAACAATAACGTGACTTTTTTGAGATAGACTGAAGGATACAACTCTTGCAAGAATAATATCCCCAGGTCTAAAACTTTTGTACATTTGAATATTGTCTTTATCTATCGCGCGAACATCTTCTTTCCTTAAAATTCCTCTGTAAGGTCTTGTCAATACAATATCACCTATACATTTTATACTACATTTACAAAACCTTTGATTGACGATGGTAACCATGGCTGTAACAATGTCACCAGGCGCAGGAACAATACTTTGTTCTGTTATTCCATGGACTTCTATAGTACGAATCTAAAATTTAAAATATTATTTATATGATCAATTTCAATATTAGACAATTATTTAACGCAGTTAACAATTAACGATTATTAATTAGCAAAAATTTTTATAATAAAATACATCAATATCTAACTTATATTGTTATTTAAATTGTTTTAATTTCTTACTTACATTTTCTTTTTGTATCAACTTTATTACACCAGCTAATTTCGAATAGATATAACCTTGTTGTTCGTAAGTTCCTGGTCCAGCAATATTGAATTTATCGGATACACATAACCTCTGTCCTATAAAAAAAATATATATTTTTTATTCTTTAATAGCACGATTCCATTCGCGTTGAGAATATTATTACCTGGCACACATACAATAATATCTTTATCTTTATTCATATCGTCACAGAATTAAAACAAATTTATTTCCTGTATATTTAACGTGTCAAGAAAGTAATAATTACATAGCTTGTAAACAGTTTAGAGGTTATGTACAATTTTATTTAGTATTTTACACGAATGTAAAATACAGTATCGTTAGCTTACAATTGCTATTGAATTATGATCTTCAATAACAAATTTGCACTAAAAAAAAATCTGATAGATTTGTTTGGACAACAAACATGACTTGGAGAATATATTTGTCTTTTAATTTTGAATTCAAACGTATCTCTTTTAGATTTTGACCACGTGTGTTTATTTACTTCTTCCAACTTGACTCTAATAAAGAATACATTTAACAATCGAAATAATATGAAATTTAGAAAGATAGATATCTGCAATTACAGACGAGGTTTTAACGTTCGAAAGTATGGATATATCTCGTCTACATACGTAAAAAAATAAACTTGTCAATCAACAATTTAAGAAAGATATCTAAAAAGATAGTTTATGAAACTTTTGTGTTTCTTGATGTCGAACAATCAATATATCAATTTCATTAGTAATTATTATTATTTTTGTTAATTATACCAATAATAATATCAAGTAATTAGTTAATATCAATGGCTGATGAACGAAATTTTCGTTCATCTTATTACGAAAAGGTATGCATTTTGCACGAACTATTTGTGTTGAAAACATTCTGCATGAAATATGTTTGTGTTTCTTATCGTTTAGGTTATAAACAATAAAACGCTAATTATAAATGATTAATCAATTATACGACTAAAATATAGGTGGGATTTCGTAGCGTCGAAGAGAAAAAATCTTTGGAAATATTACTTAAAGAACGTCCTTTAGATAAAGCAAAACTAAAACAATTCTGTTTGCGTTTTACTGTTCCTGCTAAATACAGAAATTTTCTTTGGAAAGTATTATTAGATGTGATACCAATTTATATAGATAGTCATGAATTTATAATAAGTCAAAGGAAAGCAGAATTTCAAGATCTACAAAAAGCCTTAAAGGTCACAAAGATTTTGGACGATTATACAAAACCTCATTTAATGTTTATTACTATGTGGTTATTGCGTACTAGAAGAGCAAAACTTGATATGAATACTCAATTAGAAGTTCCTTTACATAGGTCTCAATATTATTCTTATGTTTCACTAAATATAACTATTAATTACGATTTGTTAAATTCAACTTATACTCATTAATTATATTTGCTACAGAGCTATGAGCAGAATGGCTGAAACATTGTGGCATATTGTTGATATAGATTCGTATGAGGAAAAGCTGGTAGATACATATTGGATATTATGTGGACTTTTAGACCAAGTACAAAAATTTCACAAAGAAATCAGTAGATTGCAGGAATGTACTTGTACTTTGTTGGAGAGAGAAGATCCAGAATTATACAAGCATCTTGTTAAAATAGAAGCACTTCACAATATTCCATATGACATTTGGTTTTCTTCGTGCTTTGCAGGAACAATATCTAACGGTTCTATAGCAAAGTAATTAAAAAAACTAAATACATAATAAAAAAAATGAAGAAAAAGAAATACGTAATTGTCTATCATTTATTTATTGTTCTTTATTACAGAATATGGGACAAAATAGCTGTAGGTGCATATAGAATTTTAATGTTTGTCACTGTAGTTATATTAACAACTTTAAGAAGACTTCTGTTGAGATGTGAAAATACAGATGGTATTTTAGATACTATTGCCAATGTATGAGAATATCTATATATGATTGTTTTTACGAATATGAAGTATGACAATTGTTTTTAAACAAATATTTATATTTCAGATAACAGAAGAAACGTCTGAAGTAATTGTTAACAAAGCAATTGAATCTTGGCAACAAAGTGGTTCAACATTGACAACTATTTCATAAATTATTTAAGAAATGAAAATATTTAATTTGTAAACAAAATTATATCAAAACAATTGTACTATGAATTATAAAGTTTAATTATAAATATTAGATTTAACTTTTTCTAAATAGAAATAAATATTTATATATTTAAAAAATAATTTCCTTATATTTTAAAAATAATTATTTTTATTAATGCATCCATCATACATTGTACATATATAATTACTTATTTTATTGAGGTGTTAAGTCTTAAACTGGACTTTGTTTCTTATATTGTGATTCTTTGTTTTCTCTTTTGCAATGTTACGTTACAACAGTGTTGATGTACTTCTGTGTGTAAGAGTAAACTTCAATAAATAACTTTCAAATCAAGCAGAAATATAAAATTATTGCATGTTATACTTATATTCTCCAAGAAATTGAATGTAAATAAGTTGTCATACATCTTCAAAATTTGCTTTGCATATCTTTTTACTGTCAGATATAATAATCTAGTCGCATATAATTATATTGTGCATTTGTAATGGAATTTCATTCCATGACCTATCTTAACAAAGATATATAAAAAGAATATTAAACTTCGATATGTATAGCATCTTCCCAATAAAATAACTTGAAAGAACGTAATAGTATTGATGAGGTTCAAATTTCATATGAATTGATGAGGTTCAAATTTCATATGAATGAAATTTGATTAGCCTTTGTAATTTTTACAAAAGAAATAATATATTGTGATTTATTTACATTTTCTTTTATTTAAAAAATAGCGTTCTTGGAGAAAAGTGGGATCATACAAAATTTTATTTTTTGCTCGCGCATTGCACCATAATTTTATAACTTCCTACTGTTTTCTAATATTACAACTCTTGAATAGAATTTCTGCTACTAGTTGTTCTTTGGTTTGCAATGGGATTTGAGCATTCTCTTTTTATCGTTGATACTTTGTAACAAATGATAATTATAGTCCCATGTACATTAAATAGAATTTATATGTAACCAAATCATCTTTGTTTCAAATATTTCGAAGAAATCTCACACTTGTTATAAAACAAGATTTTAACGCAAAAATTAAAATTCAGTCTAAAATGTTGGCAGATTTCAAATTCAGAGAGTTATTTAGGCTATGGCAATGCACATATAATTCCAAAGACACTAATCCTTTCAAAGTACAAGTAAAATGCACAAATACACTACACTATTGTATTTTGTTAACATCAATGACTCCAATTTATAACATGCACATTTTAACATTTGAGAAACACCGTCAGGCATTCGATCAATGATGTCCATAACATTCTCGATCAAAATCTACCATTGCCTTCAAGTGGCAAAGTATAATTTCATATAAATTGTTTCTTTTTTTTCTTTCTGATTAAGGCCATTAAATTCATTCTGTTGTTGTCTAACTATTAAAATAAATATTTATGCAAAGAAAATAGTTAATGTACTTTACAAACATCAGCTAACTCTTACTAGGTATTATATGTAACTGGAAACTTATTTTCTATTTCAGCTATGTAAAGTTTCATTTACATCTTCTCATTTTTTCGCAGCTATTGCACTCTTCTTTCTTCGCTAATTGAAAGATATGCGTAAAACAAAGGAATGCATGAAAAATGAAACAGAATGCAAATAAATAAGATTGTGTTTGCCAAGAATGATAAGAGAAACATTAGAAAATATTTTAAACTGAAGATTCATGATGCTAGTGATTAAAGTAACAGGTGCTCTTGCCTAAATTATAAAAAACTGTTGTCTTTTATACGACTCTAACAAGCGATGAATAACGTACATGGTAAAAAAGGATTTTCACATAAAAAGTTAGAGAATTTTTTGTTGTTATAAGTCTAGTAAAAATACTGGTTACAATTTTCATTCGTTTTACCGTTTTATGCATTTGGCAAGCTACACAAACCAGGAGTCACTGATAGATAAATCAAAGTGTCTGGTGCTTGATTTGGTACAAGTTAATACTATAATTTTTCTTTTTCTGAAAAAAAGTAAAATTTTAACTTTTTATATAACAAAATACCTAAAAAGATTGAACTTAATGTTTAGCTCAATCTAAATGTCATTGAAACAAGCACTGCTCGTAAAAATTTTTCATAACTTAAACATTAAATGGATTGATAAATCTAAGATCAATCTCAGTTATTGACTTAAAGACATAATATAATACAATATAGACGGCTTCTTTAAAGTCCTCATGTAGTACACTTGATAGTAACGTTTCTCTAAATATAGTTTTGTCACAAAGGTACGTGTCCCTTTTCTTTCCTGTGGCATGTTTTACAATAGCTATAGAGCAGCAGAGTTGCAATTGTCGACTAGAGGTGACAGCGGTCCTATTTTGCCTTTCCCGCTTCCCAATTTGTCTCCCTCATAATGTACATCCAGGGATAAGCCTTAAATTGTAACAGAACTTAACATAACCACATATATATACATATATATACATATGTATACATATATATATATATATATATATATATATATATATATATATATATTATACTATACTATACACACGTGTATATAACGTACAAGAAATTTTGTTACATATATGTTATATAAAATATAGATGTATTTTAATTACATTAAAAACTAAGACTATAAATAATTCTCAAATAAATAATCACATCTTTCCAAATTAAATTTTTATAGTGTCAGTCTTATTCTTGTATTTAACGAGTCTAATTAAAAAATCTGTCTTGATTAATTAATTGTAAGCAAATTCATTTCATAATTACTTATCCAAAGATTACCCTTTTTTTTATAAAATTGATGTGAAAATTTTTATATTTTGTCATATTATTATTATCTAAATTTTATTAAAATAAAACCCACCAAAAATACATCTGAATTTTAACATAACTGACAACCTTTAACGTACATTTCTGATATGCGTATTTACCGGAGGGCCTCCGGGAGGTGGATGGATGATGTAATGGACCAGTTGGCATTGTATTTGATTCGGGTATAAATGCAGCTACTAGTAATGCGCATATCACAAGTAATGCACCAAACACAAATGGTGGTCCTGGTACAAGCTAGAAATACAAATTTCTTTATAGTACTTACATGAATGTTATTATTTTTAATTAACTTCTAATCAAAATTACCTGAGTTACTATTTGTGGCATAATATCAAGATGTTGCGTGGCAGTTCCTGTTTTGTTATTTTCATCTAATGGAGATGGTTTTGCAGGAAGGGAGGGAGAATTGTCGTTGAGATCAACACGAAAGAGATAAAAGATTACTCCAAACATTGCAGGCCCTAGACCATTACATAATCCACGCATTCCGGTTACCATGCCTTGTACCAAACCTTGCTTATCAGCATCAGAATGCATGGATATGAACGCGGAAATTGCAGGATATGTAATACTTGACACAGCAGCAAGTACTCCAGCTGCCCACATCATCCTTAAAATTACAGAGATATCTAATAGAATTTATAAAATTCTTTTATTATATTATAAAAATCTTTTAATATTAATTTAAAATATTTTTATTGAAATTACAAAAAAAAAACGAAAGTAATGTCTTTCTTAAACTTTGCTTCAGAAATTAAAAGTTTGAAGAAAATATGGTGAAGAAAAAATTACCATGTTTGCGAACCAAAGCCAAACCACATGAGTTGTAACATCTCAAATAAAAGGCCTAACATTATAGTGTGTTTACTGCCAAGTGTCTTTATCAAAACACCCAAGAGAGTTTGAGCGCCAACACTTAAAATTCCCACCACGGCAATAAAAAATGCTACCATTAGAGCAGTAAATCCCATAACTTTAGTCAAATAGACAAATATACAACTATACTGTCCTGCTTCAGGAAGATAGCTCAGGAACACAGTAATACACAACATTAAAATAGTATGATCTTTGCCAACCTGAAATATCAGATTTATGTTAATGTTTTTACTTTATTATTATAATCTTGTATAAAAATACAATATTTTTTATGCGCTATTAATTTAAAATATTTTGTTTGAAATAGAATGCAAAAACTTCTAATTAAAGTGTATCTATTTTTAGATACATATTTACTAATTTGGATTGATTTCATGATATATATATATAATATTTCAAATTACTTACCTTTCCAAGATAAGCAAAGGGGTCTGCCTGCTCCCAAGAAATAGGTGCTGGTGGACGAGCTTTTTCAGGCAAACTTTCAGGTACAGCCACTAATATAAAAAACACATCCAACACTGCAATAGCTGTTGCTAATGCAACCACAAGATTTTCTCCATACACTTTCATAATATAATCTCCCAATGCTGGACTTATTACCATACTTGCAGCAAAAGTTGCTGACACCTAATAAAATAAATATATAAAAAACGAAAGAAAAATATTATAAATTTTAAATAATGAAGTATTTACCAAACCATATGCTGGAGACCTTTGATGTTCTTCGGTAACATCGGCAACATATGCAAACACCACTGAAAATGTGCAAGCAAAGACACCACTGATGGAGATCATAGCAAAGAACCACCATGTATTAATGCTCATTAGAGGAATCGGCGCACATGTGAAGGCTACTGTGATAAGTAGAAAGAATTTTCGACCCCACACATCAGACAAAGCACCAATTAACGGTGCCGAAAGAAATGACAAGATTCCTTTAATGCCCATTATCAAACCATTCATCAGGAACGTGTGATTTGGAAATGTACTATTTAATACAGAGATAACAGGCATGGTTAATAAACCCCATGCAAAAAATTCCAAAAATATTACAACCAGAGCATGGTACACACTTGCCTCTCCTATACCGGAACTCTGTAAAACAAAAAGAAATAAAATATATAAGTATAGTGTTCACACGCGAATATATGTATATTACTAATGTATGTACAATTCATAAGCAGCCATAATATCTAATTGCTACACCCAATAATTATGAAATAATAAAAAGATAATTTTTACAGAAGTTTAACATTAGAAGTTGGATCAAGAACTATAAGCACTTTGCAAATTGTGACAGCTGACCTTAAGATGTCTGTAGCATTGCTGAGCAAATGTAAGAGGAGGTGTGAGTATAGCAATAGCATGTTCTTGACTGTTGTGAATTTCAGAACAGGAAGGGCCCAGGCCCTCTGCTCCACCTTTTGCCCCAGGGGGCATGACCCCTAAGAAGTGTTACTATATATATTTCTTTCCATATTTACGATTCTATCAATTTTTCATTTATCAGTTGTTCAGATCCATATAATACTGTAACGAATAATCTTGACTTAGCATTATATCAATTTTGCATTTTCGAATATTCAACCTAATCTTCACGGATAGTTATTTATTATACTGCACGAAGACTCCGGTCTTTCTTAATTACAATTATGCGTTAATTCTAATTAAAAGCTCTATTTTTGTTGCATTTTTTGTGGATATTTTTCCAATATACTTAGTCTTTAATTCTGCATATATATATATATATATATGTCTTTCATTATATCACAAACATCATTTTGTGTAATAAGATACCATCTTTCTACATTTCTATGGTATTTGTATAGAGATTGTATTATCCTTAACTAATGTACATATAAAATAATTGAATTATTAATTGCAACAAGCTTCTTTCTTATTTTCATGATATCAATCTGTAATCAATTATTGTAATTTGTGCCATTAACAAAACGTTAAAAATTACATTAGGAAAACATAGTATGACTTATTCGATATTACAGCTTAATCTTTATTTAAATAATTTTACAAATATTCTTTATTATCATTACTTTTATTTTTGGTCAATTTTTATATTTTCTCTCATCTAGACAAAGCATACTTTTCTTCCTTGTTTCTCTTTTTACATTTCTCAGCAATATAAAGACACAAGATCTCTTATGTACATAAAATATTGCGCCAAAATCATTAACATAGAACAAAATATCTGCGTACGACCATCTTAAAAATATACTCTTCCACAAGATTTTCAAAACATTCCAGATATTCTTATCACATATTATAGTCTGTAACTATTAAGGGCAGCTTGTTTAAAAAGTACTACATTGTTGATAGATTGAAGTTTTGGAAATTTTCGAAGATCTTTTTCTTTCTATGTAGTATCAATTGAACATTTCTCTTGAAACTGTTCTCTTGTTTTGAGAAAAACTGTCACGTTTCCGTCATGCATGATGTCTATTGACTGACAACAATCAGTTGAGATTTTGCAGAGAGAAGCTATCATTCAGCGTTTGTCGCGTGATTTTCGTGAAAATCAAAAGCTGTCACACGAAGTGTTCCACGAGATTTTCTAATTTTCCGTAAAATCCGTAGAAAACGGAGTGTCGTATCAAAGTACATTAAAAAAAAATGGTACGATCAGTGATATAAACTGATATATCAAAGTGGAGTGATTCGTCTCGTATTTAACGTATCTCGATGTCATAACTTATTGTCAATACTTCCTCACTTAACATTCTCGAAACCGCATGCTTGTTTAATAGTTTTCTTTATTTTCCCATTGTCCACTCTTATCTTTTCCAATAAAATTACTACAAAATTTCGAACAAAAGCCTGAATCACTGCATTGCAACTCTGCCACCAAACCCCCCACTTTTTACGACACTAGTCTACTCTCGTCATAACTTCCAATTGAATCTAACCTAAAAGTCTAGAACAACAAAACTACGTTGCTCGTTGTACGTCAACAACGACACATTCTAAAACGACACATTCGAAAATTTATCAACTTTGGAAAATCTTGCATAATCTCTTTCTTCATTGCTCGTTTCACGTACAAAGAGGTTAGTTCTTATCAACTACACATTGCTGGCAGCTGATCAATATGCGCAAGTACGATAATATTCGAAGGACCTGAACATATGTAACAATAAAAAAAACTAACAATTTAATTCGATTTTAATAAAACGAGAAGATATTATTGCGAACCAAAGGGAAGATACATTATTCGCGTAAATTGTAATTTGTTTTATCTCAGTAAATTACAATCACGATGCAATATGTTGCATTTCGTGCTCTCGGTAGCTTGAGTTTCGTTACTTCAATAATTATCATATTATTACGTATTAATAACCTAAAATGCTCTTCTATATTTATAACATCTCAAATATAAAATATAAAGAATTCATAATTTATTATACTGTCTGTACAAATATGTTTATCAAACAGTTGATCATTCATTTCTTGGAAAATGTGGTCAACGTTGAAATATAGTTAAACATATGTTTCATTAGATCAAATATAAAATAAAAGAATTACACAGTGATAATTTTTCATAAACTTCGTAAAGTACTTTCTCTGTATCATAAAAGATAAATACGAAGCTTCTATTTCAACTAATTCTAATTGATCATAGAAGGAAATTAATAATAGAAGGAAAAACAATAAAACGAGATATGAAATTAACGTAATGTAAGTAACATTATTTTATTCGTAAAATAATTTCGAACATCACTCTAAGTGAAAGTATCTAAAGAACATTGATATACTACTCTATGTCTCTATATCGGGGAAACGTTTTAAGCTGTTTGAAAACAAATTAAAAAATGAAACAAAGAAGCTGGTTGCAGGTTCTAGATATTTTATTAATTATAAAATATTAGGAATAAACAGAAGTTCGAACAGTCCAATACACGCTGTATTTAACCGTGAATAAAGATTATTATTGGTATTATCGTGTGTTACAATTAACATCTGTTAATTAACCGTTTGCCCAGTTAAAAAACAAAAATCACAGGGTATACAGCATTCAAACAAAGGCATACGGAATTGTATTATTTACTCTTATTACTTCAAAAGAAAATTGGTATATTTTTAATGAAAACTGTTGAAGTGATACTAGTTAGTCTCAAAAATACGTCGATTGTATTTTGTAACAATTTTCTACATGAAAACAAGTTTTACTAACATATACGGCACGAAAAACGAAGATTCCAGCCATGTGTCAGTGCTATAATTACAATGTAATCACTTTAAAACTCGTGCAACTTTGATACCAACGAACTTGTTTCAAGAACAAGTTCAACAAGTCAAAGTCGCGTTTCGTACAAGGAACTTTTCCTTTTTTTTTAATCATTAATCCATTATTTTTGCACTATTCAGCAGAAGATAAACACAGAGTGAACTCATTGTCAAGAGTTTATCATGCACCGAAATGAAAACTCGTGTATACTTACTTTCGATACGAAATTAGAAAAAATACGTGTGTGTATATATGTATACATAAACGTATATGTATATATATATATATGTGTGTGTATAAATATATATATATATATATATATATATATATATACATAGAAAGACGAAGATGTAACTTAAAAATCTAATAAATATTAAACTGAATGTGTTCAGTACCGTAATGACCCCATCCTTAATAATGAATTTTCGGCTTCGTACGATCATGCCCACGACCTTCTTTGAGACCTTGGCGGGCATATTCACGCACTGCGCGCACAGATTCTTCCGTTTTTTCAATTTCATTAATCCCTAAAAATTCGATGGCACTGTGCGAGTCATTTTTTTCGGTGATACGCTCACACGGACACGAATTAGCAGTTATTAGCTTCAAATCGGCCTTCAGTGTCGTACTTCTACATAATGCTACGAGCCACAGTTAACCATATCCGCAGACTACCACAGACTACATCGGCAAGTGCAATATGTTTCTCAGCGGGAACGTAGAAGGGAAAGTGCGACGGTGATGGAAATTGCGCACGATGGTGGTGCCACCTAGCATCGACGTCGGCAAACCAACCCGATGCATTCCTATCTAAGTAAATAGCAAGTTCTGGATTGTATCAACGCATAGTCTCGTATCGAGATTAATTCGCGTGAAAGAAATAAAAGTTGTTCCATGCTCGACGAATATGTTCCCGTCAACTTCAACGTGTCTTCATGTCACACTGACTTCGTAAAAATTCGAACTTAAAAGAGTTTCTACTATCTGTGGAGGGTCCGTTTTAAGCACCATATATACAATCGTAGTGTATTCAGCTACACGAGTGCACACAATTTCCACACTCTAATTAAATACATATTTTCCTGTACGTAAATTACGCTCAATTCTTTGAATATTTTTTTCTGACGGTTTTTCTTGACGTGACGTTTCTGCTGCACAGAAGATTCGAACGTATATATAAATGGGTATCTGACACACGAACGCTTAAAGTGATCAAGAAGTTTATGATATACGAAATAAGTTCGTTGCGAAATTTTTTCTTCTTATTGTTATCAAACCATTCTAACAAAGAATAAATATATATAAAGTTCGATTATTGAAAAATTACTGGAGTAGATACTGTCCAAAGAGTAAAAGCTAGAAGAACGATTTGGTGTTACATATATGTGTGTAGAGTGTAAAGTAAATTAATTAATAAATCGTTGAATCGTATCGTAGGGAGGACGGTTATCGGGAAAAAAAAAAAAATAAAACCTACAAAAACAATTCTCAATAACCGCGCGGTGTTACACGATAACGTAATTGTGTTTGGTGTGTACGCGGCATAAATTTATAACTTGATCGTCGTTAACGCATAGCACCGCGAGAGTGCGCGTTATTCAGTGAAAAAAAATGGTGGTTATTTGGGTGTAGTCGGGCGATTTTCTGCAATACAAATGTGAATACCGGTTGACTAAGAAATTACGAGTGCTGTTTGTCAGTGCGTCGCGAGGCTAATATGACTGGATCTATATCGGAGGTAATGAAACAATCACGTAACCGAGCAAATATCTCGCATATCTCGTACGAAATTGCCGATTCTAAGTAGATATTGTTGTTCACGCATCTCCGCATGACAAGTACTTGTTCGTGTTCCCGATGTATTTTATCAGACAAAAATTTTGGACAAACCGGTGACGTTCACAGAGAACGAAGAGATTCGAATTTGCTTGTAACCCTCGAAATCGTCTGCCGCCAAACAATATGTAAAATATGCACTGCCGCGATATTTTTGGGATAGATGTCACATTATCTCTCTCGGCAGTCTTCACTATATGCGCGCTCGTCGAGTGTATACATTTATTTGATTTGCGGTGTGTGTGTGTGTGTCTGTGTGTGTGTGTGTGTGTGTGTCGTACTTCCTCTTCACCCCTTAATACGCATGTGTTCAGTATGCATCGCAACGGTGTGTCCGTGAGATACGTATATCGCAGTAAATACGTAAGACTTGCTGCTTGCTATATACTGTCAACATTTTTTAAGTTATTCCACGATGCTTAACAACATACTGCGATATTTAACCAAGTTAAATTTCCCCCCATGCCTACCTTTGTTTTGCCCGTTTCGACTTGTTACTTAATGGCTCTTATGGTTATTTAGACGAGCGGATTCTCGGGATATATAGGAGTTTCGATTCATTAATAAATAACGAAATATTGCGTTTAATATATCTAAAACGCTAATTCTGAGATCGGTTGTCCTCACATTTATTGGCAGTCGATCGTGATCAACATTAGGCTATTGATGTTGCTAAATTTATATAATCTGTACGATATATAAACTGTTTGCAAAGTAGAAATCACAGTCGCGTAAGGCTCGTACATATCCACACATGCATACACGTACACACACGCGCGCGCAATTCTGCTCTCTGTAAAATAGATTAATTCAAGCTTTATTGATAGGATTCTATCACAATCATCCAATGCGTTTTTCTATACCTTTGATTTTATTTTTCACTTTTGTCTTTTCAACAAATCGATTTCGCTCGTAATTTTTTTATACATTCGTTATTAGAATAATTTGCAAATTAATCGCGTATTTAACATATGTTACCTTACGTACATGATATAAAATTACGTATATAATATAAAATTATTTTAACGAAATTATTATAATACATATTTAATGCAAACGTTGAAAAACGTATTAACAATTATTTAAAATTATAATACATGACAAATATATATAATGACAAGCATATATGTTTGTCAATATTAAAAATATGTCACGTAAAACATTTAATTAAATAAATAGGATAAGATTTTTTTCACATGTGAAAAATTTGTAATGCATATTTATCATTATTTTAAATTATTAATAACGAACAGCATTTATAAACAAAATAAAGGTATAATTTTCTTATATTTTAATATATGTGATATGAAATTAAAATATAATTTATAACTGTTAATTATTTCAAGTTTAAAAACTTATATTTAAATTAAAAATGTAATGAGAAAATATAAAAAAGATGACATTTACAGTATAATATTTAATTACAATCTTGAAATTAAACAAAAAAATATTATTATAAACAAAAAAATAAAATAAAATTCTTCATTATGTAAACAACCATTTTTTATCTATATTTATAAAAATTTATTTGTTATTAATATTTGTTATTATTATTAATTATTATTAATATTAATGTTCTTTCTGTTTTCAGAATCATTTAACTTCTTTGGTATTAAATATTTATTAAAAAATTGAAGTAACAGAGTATATTTGATAACGAAGAAGAAAAAATCTGTGATGAATATAAAATTATATACTCTGTACATTTGCATAAATGCATCCAGTATTTTATAGTTTAAAAAATAAAATTAATTAAAGATATATACTGTTTTCCTGATAAATAATGACATTAAAAGTTCTTATAAAATCTTTATCCAAGTCGAATTGAGAAAGAAAGAAATATATATATATATAAAAATTTATATATATATAAATATATGTACATATATAAATATATGTACATATATATAAAATAAGAGGCAAGGATTTTTATAAAGTGAATTCTTTCATACGTTGGTTATGTGCAATGCCGAGATGCTGCAATGAAAACAAGGCAGTGAGTTCGGTTGGCACTAGTCGGGAACATAATACAGAAGATATTTTATTAACACAGAGTCGTTCTTTTACAATTGGAAATCAGTTGGAATTAGAAGAAGATCCACCAATTGTTGAGAAATCACACAGAAGAGTAAGGTGTGATCTAAGTCCAGTTCCAACAAGCACAAGTACTAATTTGAATATAAAGCTTTTAAGTATTAAGGTGAACTTTCTATTTATATATATAGTTTATTTCATTAATTATTGATACCTCTATGCACATTTACTTATTATTTCACTGAGAATCATAATATGTTGATTATAGGGAGATAGAAACACTCGTCAAGATCAATTGGACACTGGATCTGGTGGGTACAGAGAACGGAAAAAAGAAATTAAAAAGAGAGCAGCTATAGGCAATACAGTGCGTGGATTTCTCTCATCTGGCCACAGCAGGCAGGACAGGTATAATGATGTCTGTATCAAAATCATGCTTTTTACATTGCCATTTTTTATCTTATGTCGTTTAATTTCTTTGCTATAATTCATTCTTTGCTTATCATTTGACTACACATGTTTCATATATATATATAAGTAGTATTATATTCCAAATATATATAAATTATATATATATTTAACATATAAATATATATAAATTATATATATATTTAATTTGGAATGCACTTTATGAAGATTATTCTTTAATTATTTTACAGATTCCATTTTTTAAATAATTCTATTACAATACGTACTTTCAAATACGTGACCGAGGAACAGAATTTTTCTAATTTTGAACTCTTTAATTATTGAATATAATAAAGTATGATATTTATTAAATAATAAAACTACACATGCACAGAAATTTTTTGTATATCTCATCCGTACTGTACATGTACATACTGAAATTATTACAGTTTTTAAGAAAAATTTCATAGATATTAACTAAAATATTTGGTTAAAATTAACATTATATAAATTATGAGGTACTATAAAATCTAATCAAGAAATTGTTATTATACAAAATTTAAAAATTTCATCAGGAAAAGTATAAATTCTAATATATTTCCAGAATTACTGACCCTGAACTTCAAACATGAAATTTTATAGGTATTCAAAGGTTAGTAATTATATGATTTATATTTTTGTCATATCGCAACATGGAACTATTCAATTAGTATTTGTTGTCATTTAAACATTTAAAAAAAAAATAATTTATTAATAGCTATTAATTTGGCTTCTTATGTTTTGGAATTTTTATCATCACTATATACTTTATATATATCTTGAATTTATTTTTTAAATATCCTTTATATTTCTCTGTTTTAAGATTAAGTAGTACTTCAAACCATCATTCATAACATTTTAATATTATGTAACATAACAATTTTATAGTTGGCATGTACATTTAGTACAGATGAGGTTAAACATTAATTTCTTAATTTAGGTTTACTATTCTTCATCAGTTATATGATAAAAGATATTTTATTGCAAAATGTATGTGTAATTTTCTCTTTTTATATTTTATATAATTCACAAAACACAACAACACTTCATAATGTTAAATTTTATAATGTTAGATTTTAGTTTGGCTTGATAATAATAATTTTTGCTATGATTTATATTTATGTTTTGTATTATAAAATAAAAGCTTACTGCATATTTTATATCTAACATAAAATATACATGATTTAAGTAAAAAACTTGATCAAAAAAAATAATATTTAAAAGAGGAATATTAATGAAAAGAAAAGAAAATATGATATAATAATTATATAGTATTTTTAATGATGTTTTAGGTATGAGACAAATAGACAACAATCTTCAGGCGGAAGTGGCCTGTCAAGTTTATGTCCAAAACTGGTGGCCAGTGGAGGTGGTGGTAATCAGGGTGGGATTAGTCTATCAGTGGGCCACTTAGCCTCTCAGGAAGGAGCAGGCCCTTGTTCTGTTGTAACCACTCAAAGGATTCATAACCACACACATAATCATAAACGCCAAAGAAAATTATCTATTGTTTCACAAGCTGGCACTAGTGCCCATAATTCTGGTGATAGAAAGGTATATAAAAAACAAACGATACTTTGTATCTAAATAATATTTCTATATAAATTAATTGTTATTAATTTTTTTAGACATCAAATATAAACCGTTCCTCTACACCAATTTGCAAGAAACAAATACGATCACAAAGAACGGATCTTACTGATTCATTATCTATAACAAGTAACGGAATCGCTAGTAATTCACCTTCTTCTAAAAAGAAAGTTTTATCTGCATTACGAATTTCTGAAAAATCATCATCTCGAAATCTCAATTCGCCATCTTTAGATCATGAAAATGACCGCAGTTTTAGCGATGCAGAGGAAGCTATTACAGCAACAGAAAATGTCTTCAATGTGCCAGGTATATATCTTATATTAGCATTTATCTACCGTTTTTGTGTCACAGATTTTAGAATGTTAGTACAATCAGATTTAGAATACTCATTTTCATATATAGGATCCACTTCCACACCATCGACACCACTTAGTCGACTGAAATCAAAAAAATCGGACGAAGATGAAACGAGTATGGAATGCAATATTAGTGAAGAAGATGCTGATTTGTCACAGAACACATCAGACAAAAAAGAATCATTAGATCTTAATGATCCTAATGAACAAAGGGCATCTACATCAGAATGTTTCGAGCACTCTAAAACTTCGAATATTACAAGAAAAATATCAACAAATAGTATCGAAGAAGAAATAAGTACACAGAATAAACAAAAATTATTTTCCACTTCTTCCACAAGTACGAAATCCACTGAATGCAAATCTATAAAATCTAGAAGTAAATATGTTACAGAAAAGATGATTGAACAGCAGAATAATAAAAATTTAAAAGAAGCAAATATGGAAAAAAACATAGATACAACTTTGGCCACAGAAATGAATTCAACAGTAAATAAAAATAACGAAAAAACAAAACAGAAAACGTCTAACGAAGAATCAAAATCTACTAATATTGAAGAGATTGAAAACTTGGCCAAAAATTTAGAAAAAAACGTGATAGATGATAGAAAGAACACGCAACAAAGTGAAGAGAAGATAAAAAGTTCAAGATTTGTAACATCAAAAGTATCAGAAGAAATTATAGATACTGAGGTTAAGGATATAGAGGCCCAAAGAGGAGTAGACGAAGAAGTAACAATATACGATGATGATAATGGCACCAGTATCAGTGATATTGTTGCTGCTCAAGCGCTTCATGAATCTCTGAGTAAATTAGGAAAAGTGCCACCATTAGATACAGAAATGGAGAATGTCAATAATACAAGCACACAAGACGAAACCAAAATGGTGAAAAAAGAAAAAGAAGAGATGGCAAAAGAAGTGGTGCAAGAAGAAACGGTTGAAGGATTTATTGGTCCTTTACTTGATGAAAATTTCAAAGCAGATGAAAAATTAACGCAGAAAACAATGGCTATGGAAGAAGTACGAAATTTATTAATGAAAGTTAAAGTGCAAACTGTTGAAGATGATGATGACGAAGAAAAGGCCATAGGTATATCACCAGATGGTAGATTTTTAAAATTTGAGGAGGAAATTGGTAGAGGCAGCTTTAAAACTGTATACAGAGGTCTGGACACTCAAACTGGTGTAGCTGTTGCTTGGTGCGAATTGCAGGTTAGTGAAATATAATAAAAAAAAAGTTTAGTAGTATGTATTTTAAATAGATTTATATGTAATTATAATTTTTCAATTGTTTCTTTTTCTTTTAGGAAAAAAAATTAAATAAAACAGAAAGGTTAAGATTTCGAGAGGAAGCAGAAATGTTGAAAGGGTTACAACACCCAAATATTGTTAGGTTTTATGATTATTGGGAAGTTACACTTACACGCAGAAAATATATTGTGTTGGTCACTGAACTTATGACTTCAGGAACATTGAAAACGTACGTTTTTAAATTCATAAAAATTTTTTAGAAATTCCTATCATTATAATTATAATTCTAAATTATTGTGTAATTTCATATAGGTACCTAAGACGATTTAAAAAAATTAATCCAAAAGTAGTAAAATCTTGGTGTCGACAAATTTTGAAAGGCCTCAGTTTCTTGCATTCGAGATCACCACCAATTATTCATCGCGATTTAAAATGTGACAATATTTTTATAACTGGTACTACAGGAAGTGTAAAAATTGGCGACTTGGGACTTGCTACTCTTAAAAATCGAAGTTTTGCAAAAAGTGTTATCGGAACTCCTGAATTTATGGCACCAGAAATGTACGAAGAACATTACGATGAATCTGTTGACGTTTATGCGTTCGGAATGTGTATGCTTGAAATGGCTACTAGTGAATATCCATATTCAGAATGTACTGGACCGGCACAAATATATAAACGTGTAGTATCGGTAAATCACTGCTAATTTTAATTAATAATATAAAAATAATTATATTAAATGTAATATTTTTTAAATTTTATGTATTCAAATTTTATTCATTTATTTATTTATTTTGTATTCTTTATGTGGTGGTATTTTTTTATTTTTATTCAACATATCTAATAACATATTAAATGATAATTGTATTATACACAGGGTGTAAAGCCACAGAGCTATGATAAAGTGGAAAATCCAGAAGTACGTGAGATTATAGAAATGTGTATTCGTCTGAAGAAAGAAGAACGACCCTTGGTTAAAGATCTTTTAAATCACGAATTTTTTGCGGATGATGTTGGATTAAAATTAGAAATGGTTTCGAGAGATTCGGCCGTAGCGGATGCTGAATTATCGCGCGTAGAATTCCGACTCAGAGTGTTGGATCCCAAGAAACGTACTAACAAACATAAAGAAAATGAGGCAATACAATTTGACTTTGACATTCAAACTGACAACGCAGAAGAAGTAGCCTCTGAAATGGCTAAATCTAGCCTTATACTCGAAGAAGATGTTAAGGCTGTGGCAAAAATGTTAAAATCACAAATTAGTACTTTGTTGCGAGAGAGAGAAGAACGTAAAGCCAAAGAAGAAAAGGAACGTTTAGATCGAGAAGCAGATAGCGCTAATACAACCACTGAAAATTTGTTGCAACAACAATTATTACTTCAACAAATGCAATTACAACAACAGCAACAACAACAGATGCAATCAAACATGGGTATTCAAATTCAGAATCAAGTACAAATGCAGTTGCAACAGAATCAAATACCTTTGCAGCAGCAACAGCAACAGATACAAACTGCTGCGCAACAACCTCCGCAGCATAATCTACAGCCACAACAAGTTCAGTTGGTTCAACAACAACCATTAATGCAACAACAAACATCTGTTGTTCAACCGCAGCAAGCACAGCAAATGCAACAAGTACCTCAAGTTTCACAGCAGCAAGTACAATATCAACAACAGCAATATCAACAGCAGCTACAACAACAATATCAACAGCAACAGCAGCCACAACAATTTCCTTCGCATGTTTCACAAAATTTAACTGCTACTTCGCAATGTTCTGCCCCTCAGACTGTACAAACTCAATCACAGTTTCCTCAAGTACCTCAACAAATACAGCAACAGCAACATTTGCATCAACAACAGCAATACATACAATTGAACGTGCCGCAACAAATGGGCCATCAAATGCAACAGCAAATACCGCCACAAATACAAATTTTATCACAACCGCAACATATGCATCAACAAATACCCCAACCTCAACAGGTGCAATATTCTCAACCGCAAATACAGCATGTTCAGCAAGTACATTCGCATTCGGTAAATTCTCCGCCAGTTCAAAATCAACAATACTATCAACAAAGTTCAACAGGAACCTCAGGATACAGTACGCAATCTATATATCAACAAAATATATCTCAACAAATGTATCATTCGTACGCTGGCTCAAATTCTTCTGGCCATGTCGAAATTTTACCATCCAACCAATCTACCGCCCAAATATATTCTCATCCGAGCATCCCTCAGAATACAGCACCTCCAACTTCACAACCTTATATACAACCACAACCAGGACAAGCATCTGTACCATCCGGTCTAAATATTCAGAGCACATCGTCAGTAACTCACATACAAAATACAATAACTTCTACGATTCCAATGCAAAATGCATCGTCGATTATTTCAAATGGTGGACACCAGCCTCAACATCAGCAAAATGTTTTGGTTCAGATGCAATATTCACAAAATTCTAATATCCCTACTACTGTACCTATATCATCTGGTATTTCTGTGCAATCAACAACAACATCTCAACATCAACAATCTTTTATTTCAAGTACAGAGCAATGTTCTAACACAGATAGGTCATCCTTATCTAAACAAGATACAATGGATTCTGTGCAATCTCTTCCACCAGACGTACCATCTAATATTCAGGATCAAGGGAACGTTTCTACTATATCTGGTAGTGCCACATCCCAAGCAACAGTGCCAAATGAAGGGTAAATATATGAAATTTCAATCATTGCTTAAACAGATATTGTTACTGAGTATTTTTACATGTAGAATGAGTCAAGAAAGTACCGAAAATGTCGCTTCGTCTGAAAGGTCTAAAGTAAAAAGATCTGGTACAAAACGTAAGAAGCCTGGTATAAAATTAACAGTTTTGTCTGTAAGCAGCAACGAGGGGCAATCGATGACTGTTGAATGTCAGCTAGATACCAGCAAACAAAAAACTGTAACATTTAAATTCGATAGAGATGATATGGTACCTACTGACATTGCTAACAATCTGGTAAATAAATAATAAAATTTTATATGTTAATCCTTTCGCTATCTTGAACGTATGGGGTACGTCGAACAATATCACTAACGAAGTAGAATTGTAAAAGCAGTGGTAGGAGGGAGATACCTCGTTCACGATAATGAAAGAGTTAATACTTTATTTTTTAAATTTATATCATTACTTTATTTCTACTTTTTTCAGGTTGCTGAAAACTTATTACCACAATCTCAATGTGAAACATTCGTTGAACTGATAGAAGATATTGTTAAACAATTGCGTTTAGACCCTACGCGGTCTTTACCTCTAGTAGCACATGGTCCGCCAGATCAGTCTGCCGGTGGTAGTCCGGTTACGAGTCGTCGACCTAGAGATCGTGACCACAGTCTTGATACAGCTAAGGTAATGGTTTTCTTTTCGTTTTGTCAATTTTTATTCATTCATAGATGTGAATTATAAGTGTAGTGAAACTAATGCAAATTATCTGGAAGGGAAATTCGTTTTCTTTTTTTTCTTTTTTTTCTTTGTTTTTTTTTTTTTTTTTTTTTTTTTTTTTTTAATCAAAGAAATAAAACAGAAATAAATTTTGAAATAGATGTTTTAACGAAGGATATTGTCACTAGTATTATAATTATCATTTAAAAACCTGATACACAAAAGTCCATAATGCATATCATAGGACTGTTTTACTTGTTATAAGGTCTTTCCTTGAAATAATACAACCATATCTTTTATATATTTCATATTAAAATAATGTTGTGGTTACGCTCGAGGTATATATCTTGTAATCCTATTAAAAAAAATGGAAGGGTGTACCTCTAAGGTATAATTGGTGTGTATGGTGTTTTGGACGCAGCAGGTGAGACATGGCTCGCTAACTCGTCAAAGCAGCCACCGATCGTCGTACAAAGTCCATCGTAGACACCGTTCGGTGAGTTCATCGTCCCCTCTACACCTTTTCCTATTTCCTATATTTCATCGTATAATCGTGGGCGTTTGTGCATCCTTTTGATTCATGATACATTGTGTTCGGACATTTGTGTATCTTTTAAAGTACAGCAATATTATATAACGACATTTCCTGTTATTATTCAATTTTTCCCATAGGCAACTCGCATAACTTAATATTTAGATTACGGTTAGGGCATGTTTTATGTTTTAATTTTTATACATTTGTTCTTTATTATATATTATATTTAATTTTTCTTTGAAAATTTTTCAGGGACATTCGCCTTTTTATAAAGATTATAATTTTTATTAATAGTATATCGCAACACATTCAAGAGAATTTTATATATACACGAAATAACAACAATAAAGTAACAGTTATACAACTTCCTTTAGAAAGATGAATGAAATTGTATTTATTGAGACTTTTTTTATATATTATATTAAAAATACCTATTTGTGTTTTCCTTTTGTAATTCATTTTGAGTTGTATTTTATTGTTAATAGTCATTGTTAATAATTATCTGATTTATACTATTTAATTTTATTCTGTTGATATGCATTGTAATCATTTTATTGGTAAAAGATAATTTTGATAGCTAGATAATTATTTATTGTGTGGTTCCAGAGAGACGAGACTTCAAACACTTCTACACCTACGAAATTGTTACCGATTGACCAAATTCTTTCTCATATTACGGGTTCCACTTCAACGGAAAAACAACAAAATGTGCAAACACCTGATAGCCAGATGGGTCCTGAAAACACATCAGCTGAAGCCTCCAGAAGGTCATCGACTTCTACACAAAATACAGATACATTAACACCGACTAATTTACCAAGCGACCCAACTGATCCAACTCAGGAAACTATCGTTTCTGTAACAACAGCAGACACAGTCGTAGACGTGCACAACATACTTAAAGATGAAATCGCTAAATCAACGAGTCAAAGTCAAACAAACGATTCGGTTGTAAATCAAACAAACGAAAAATTCAAAGAATCCATGGTTCAGGACGAAACTGAGCAAGAAAAAGAAATAAATAAAGAAACACCCGATGCTTCGGTTACAGAAATGGCTACATTAACTGCACCACCTCCAGCGCGAAAAATTTCTCGTTTCTTAGTTAGTCCTGTAGTCGAGCAGAAAGTTGTTACAAGCGAAGAGGAAGAATCTACTACTGTAGAAAGTGTAGATAAATCTAATATATTAACAACACAATCTAGTTCATTATTGCAACCAAATACGATTGACGAAGGACAAGCAAAACACGATGATCTAGAAGTGAATGTTTTGGAGACACAAGCTACAGAGAAATCTAATATCGAAACCGTTACGCAAAGTCCTCAATGTGTCGTAGAACAAATGGACAATATTCAAACGATTCAACAACCGGTACAGCAATCGATTATTCCTCAAACTACTGTACAAGGGCAACAAACGATACTACCCATGTCACAAATGCAACAGAATGTTAATGCTACGCAATCTAGTCAACACAACGTAATTGTTCAAGGATCAGCAATAACGCAGCAATCACCTCAACAAATACAAGTTGCACCTCAAAGTGTAAGTCTGTCACAGAAAGATTTACAAACTTCGACTGGAATCAATTTACTAGGGCAGTATCAGAATCAATCTATACCGTGCAATGTTCTGTTACAACAACAACAAATTACCGTACAGCAAAATTTAACGCAAATGCACATTCAGCCTGAACATCAGGGACAAATGCAAGTTCAGCGACCGTTGCAACAATTTCAACCTCAGCAAATACCGCAACAACATCAACAATATGTAATACTTTCTGGACCTATTTCACAATTGCAACCAACTGCGATCATAGATGAAAGAAACCGCAGGATCTCTAATATTTCTACGACGTCGAACATGTCCACGGATTCACAAATTTCAGAAACTGCTAGTGTAACAGATGACAAAAAACAATCAATAGTTGCGCCCAATTTATCGATGCCTCAAATGCAGCCTGTACAATATATTTCTCAAACAGATGGATCAAACATCACTCCTTTGTCGCAAACTGTTTTAGAACCAATCCAACAGCTTCAAACAACTCCTCAAACTAATGTCCCCAGTGTATCTGTACCTGTGCATCAAGCTGTTAGTGCAGAAGTTACTCCTAAAGTTATGCTTAAAACGAAAGAAGTTTCGTCAACGCTTCCAGATTTAGCACAAAATTTAGCAAATATACTTTCAAATCCAAAATCAAAATCTGTGACTCCTCATTGTTTAACTAACCACGAGCCAAGCCAAACTGTAAATATTTCCGGAACCACAATACTCGAATATAAACCAACTCTTCAACCTGAGCAGTATTTCCAACCTATTCAACCTGAAGCAAGTCAAATACAAATACAGTCACAATTACCACATAATTATCAAGCGAACATGACACAGCAAGTAATTCCACAAACGTTTCAAATCAGTCAACAGTCTCATCAAGCTCAGGTACCTTTGCAACAAACAGTGCAACTAAATACAACTCATCAGGTCGATTCTCAGTTACAAATGGCACAACAAAACTTCCAAGGAGTAGCGGTTCATGCATTAACTTCACAGAATAAATGGATTGTTCCTATGAATCAAATAATACAACAAACTGCGCCGATAAGACATGTTCAACCACCGACCCAGCCACAATTGCAACAAACTATCTCACAATACGTTGTACAAGATACTCAAAATTTAGAAAGTTCTACTCCTTCCGATCAGTCTCAGTTTCATTTAAAGCTGCCTGATCAACAACTCTCAGGAAAAATATCCGAGACGGAAGCTCAAGAAGGGATTAGTTTAACTGGGTATGTATAATATTGTACAGTACTGGCAAATATTTAACATATAAATGTTTATAAAATTTATTTTATTTATACAGGCGTACAAGTTCCGAGTGTCCATTGTTATCGGAGAATGAAAATTCTAGCCATGATATAACTCCTGAACATACGATCGTTGAACCAGTAGATTCGGCATTATTTACACAAAACCAAACATTGCAACAACAACAACTGCTGCAGCAGCAGCAGCAGCAGCAGCAACAACAGCAACAACAGCAACAACAACAACAACAACATCGAAAACTTAGTCAACAAAATTCCTTAGATAAAGTCACAGATACGAGTACTGGCACTAGTGTTCCAGGTGGAACAGGTCCACAAACAATAGCGGATCTCCATCAAAAGCTTGTTCAATTAACAAGTCAACCATCTGAAGCACTTAATGTAGGCACGCCACCTATAAGTTACCCAGCTACTCCTCATAATCACCAAATAATAGGTGGATATGATGCCTATATGCATTCTTTGCAACAGAAACTTGTTAATATTGGCATGCCAATTTCCACAACACACGGTGCAGTAAGTAATTTAAAAAATATGAAAGATTAAAATATATCTGTTTGCGTTTCGTATTAATAATGTGAAAAATACACAACAGGGACCTCTATCACCTCAAACTACATTACAGTCTACTGCAACCTTGACTGATTCAAGTGTTGCAACAAGTGTGGAAAATTCTGTTTTAGTTCAGGAAAACTCGATTCATCAATTGACACTTTCTCAAACTGTAAGTTATACTAACGTAAGTGGTAATGAAGTATTTATGTTAAAAAGTTCAAATTGACATAAAAATTATGAAATTTTTTGTGTCAGCACGTGGAGTGTTCTCTCGATAGTCCAACACCTGGAGCAGCTCCTGTAGGATCTGAAACTATGAGTCCTAGCAAAGAAAGTATAAAAGTTCGAACGCAAAGACCAGGGTCTCGTCTCCAGGAATTAGAACAGGAATTAGCAAAAATTCATCATAGAGGGTCGATTCTACCAACAGCCTCGCCACAACCTTTAACACCGCCTGTATCCGTCGTTGGGTCTGTCCAAGTGCAACCTACTCAAAGTTTACTGACTACCATTCCGCCTATAACTGCTGTGCCTGTCGCTACTATTACTCCCAGTGTCATTACATCACGCTCGGATACGAACACTCCAGTGCAAATAGAATCTCAAGAAAATGCTTCTGAGGTATATATAAATTACATTCAAGTATAATGAATTTCAGTACATGTAAAGAGCATTTTTAAAAAATAATTGATTAATTTTAATAGAAGGTTAGTACAACACAACCTATTAGAAAAATATCAAGATTCGTGGTTTCCAAGGTCGCAGGTCCTCCTAGTAATGCTGCTATATCAATTCAACAACATGCCGATATATCAAAAAGTCAAGTAGAAGATTCAAAGATTTATCATGTAGATGATACGCAAGGTAAGTAATTCCAAATTCAATTTTCAAGGAAGTAAATTAAAAATGTTTGAAAAACAAATGTTCATGAATTACAGGTACACCAGTGCAAATAATTCATAGTCGTGAAGGTTCTTTACCACCTACGCAAATTAATCAACCTATTAATGCTTCTGTCATAGAAGTAAGTACATATTTTTTAACGAGCATGTGTTTGATTAATTTATTCATTATTAACCTAAATGTTAATATGTTATTTGTAGCAGCAATCAGAAAAGGACGAAAGATTTTGGACATTGACACCTAGCGAAGAATACCAATTGCTTATAAAAAAGTAAATTTATAAATTTATATAAAATATATTACGATTTTATAGTAAATTGAAAACTAATTTTTATTATTATTAATACATATAGACAAACCATGGAATTGGAAACACTGCAGAGAAGACACAGAGAAGAATTGGAACGATTTCAACAGCATCAATTGCAGCTATTAATCCAACAACAACAGCAAGCAAGTGCGCTTCATCAACATCACCATCAACATCATCCAGTGCTTTATCATACCGTTGCAACTAGTGTGACAGGTTAGTGAACTTTTAAGTTAAAACTTTAAACAATTATTCGATTATTTCAGTTATTATATTTCATCGTCTGTCTGTTAATGATGTAATCTTTTTCCTACAGGACAAACTAGACTTCCAGGTACAGAAGATTATTTAATGTTTAATACAACACCCCAAACTCCTTTGCAAAAAGCTCCAAGTAATTATCCAGATACGGATGAAACATTACGATTAGCTATGCAGAAATTGAAGCAAACTCCTCTGCAACTGCAATCGCAACAGGCAGCAACTGGAATACCACATGCTTATGTTATTCCAATTCCAGTAGTGCCTTCTGAAACTATGCAAAATGTGTCTACTCAACAATCTGCTAGTTATTCGAGTGAAGTCACAGAATCTCTTGAACCAGTACATAATCCGGCAATTATAAATCCTACGCAATATCAGTTCACGCCTATTTTACCAGACGGAACAAATATTGCAGTATCTTCTACTGGATCATTAGTCACACCTATACCGATATCAAGTTCAACGGGAAGCGGGGCTTACATTCAGTATCACGATAATCAAACGTTATCAAATTTTCAAACATTCAGCTGTACACCACATGGTGGTTTCTTTTTACCAGCTGGCTATCGACTAATATACGCTCCACCTGGCGGAACATCACAGTCTCAACCAGCTACGCCAGCTACCCCACATATAGGAAATTCTCATGATGGTACACCGCCGGCAGAACCTTTGCATACCACAAATGTCGACAATTCAACAGCTCCTTCTTCCCATATCGATCAATAACGTAATCTTCAACGAGTTTTGATCTATATTTTTCGATTTATTCATTTTTCTAACACATTCTTTATTTAAACGTTGCCCTTTATCCACTAGTATGAGAATCATGCGTTATTACGATTGTTATTCTATTATAGTTTTGCTAATTGCTACCCTCATCCTCGTGGGTATGTATGCAGGGAGACGCGAATGAAAGTATTTAGGATGTATTCGATATTGTAACATCCGTACGTAATCGCTGAAATATTCTCGTTATCTATGCGTGAGCATGACATTATCTGATACGTGCCTCGCAAGAAGATTAAAACCTCGATTCGTACACGGAGAATATTTTGAATTAAGCTTCTGGACAAAAAACGATAGGAAAAAAAAAGAAATAAAATATTGAAATTGAGGATAGAGGCCTTTACATGTACTGTGCTTATACCTTATTGTAGTAAATATCCTTCTTTAGTGAAGATGCTTATTAAAAGACCTTTT
Organism: Tetragonula carbonaria; assembly: GCA_032399595.1. Taxonomy (NCBI): domain Eukaryota; kingdom Metazoa; phylum Arthropoda; class Insecta; order Hymenoptera; family Apidae; genus Tetragonula; species Tetragonula carbonaria. The sequence continues at coordinate 1,906,340 of JAUCRC010000008.1, forward strand.
CTGCTCTCAATTTATTGATAGCACAGTCCACATTAGTACAGGCCTCAGCTAGTCTTACAAATGATGGCATACAGCCATTCTACTCGATATATATGTATAACTGTTAATGTATACTGAGTGCTTTGGAGAAAGAGTGTATGTTACGTGTGCATGTATGTGATTGCAGGAGTCAGACAGAAAAGAAATATGATTAATATAGTCACTGTTATGCTTTAATGTATTTCTAGCGATTTTACCTACTTCAATTAAAAAAAAAAAAGTCATGTGTTACTAGTTAGCGGTCTTACTTATGTATCTTATCTAATATTATATCAACTATTATCTTTTTTAGACTCGATTGTGAATATTTTTATTATAGCGTATTTAATTTATCGAAGTTTATTTCACTTAAATTGGCATTTCATTTACAGAGTACGTTTTGAAATATATTTGCACAATCCATTCCTTTGAATATTTTAGGAAGTTTTGTTATTTAGCACTTTAATTTCTGATGAAAATAATAGTAATCATCATAAATATTGAGAATCTAATTTTAAAAGAAAAGAAACTCAATAGAGACATGACATAAGTATGAAATTCATACATGTTTTTAACGATATCAAAAATGAAATAATTTAAAGCTTACGTTACATCTCAAAAATAAAAAATATATTTTAAATTTTCATCTGTGCTATCACATATTGCATTTTGCAATATAGTTAAGAATAGCTTATTTGTATAATTACAAATATTACTATTGTTCATTGGTGATCATAATGTTATATTTATTTCGTTCAAATAATTGCAGTTCACGTCGCTTTTAATGTTGCGATTTACTACTGCTTTCAGCATGAATTTATTATTGTCAGTATTAGAATTTCAAAAACTATTTTAGAATTTTGAATATGAAGTTTTTTCTTCTAATCTCCAAGTTATTAGTACTCGATCATGATATACATACATTAAATTCCACTCGATTGTTCCATATATACATACAATTTATAATATATTTTTAAGTTTTGTATATCACAATTTTGTTATTTCTTTTTTCAGATTATTGGTGGAAGATACGATTATTTTTTTAAATACTGAATATTGAATCCAGTTGATCCACCTGATAATAAATTCATGTGGCTGTTGAACGAAACATTATATTATAGTAATTGTATGTATTTCTTATGGAAATACGTTACAATTATTCTTATATAGTTATTTTAAATAAATTTATTAGAGAATACTCAAAGAAAATGCATAACATATAATACTTAATGTACATATTATTCATTTACTGTTAGGTGGATTGGCTTTCGATAAAAATACAGCTTCTATGTTTGTTAATAAAAGCTGAGTATATGAAATTTCGAAAATAAACTATGTTTAAATGTAATAATTTACAGCGATACAATTTGCTAAAAATCGACTTTTAATTTTTTAAACTTATTCACTGAATGTGATGAAATGAATGAAATAAGACAATAGAGATAAATATTATTTCATCAACACAGCATTGCAACGGACTACTTCCTTCCAAATACATTATACATAATGTGATTTTAACTCTACTTAGTATTACAATAATAATATAATTGGAGTAAATTTTTGTAAAACATTTTTGTTGTTTTACCAAAGAATACCAAACAATACTGTTACATACAAGAAAAAAATTACAACATGAATTTATCATAATTCTTTTCTACTAATATGGCATCTAACTTGATGGAATTGAACTTAATACATTCAGACGTAGATATTATAATATATTTTTCAGAAAATATGACAGAAAACAAGTAAATCATATTTTGCTACATTTAAAAATTTCACACATAAAATCTTTGTGCATATTGTTGAATCAGAATTTAACGAACTAATTTATTAAAATTATTTAATTTATTTAACAAATTCAATAATATCAAGTATATTATAGACAATTTGTTGATTTATATACATATATATATAATATATATAGATTATATATATATATATATATATAGTATATATATATAGTATGTACTGTATAAGTATACTGTTTTAAACATATAAATATATCATATAATTTTAAAAATGCAAATGTGAAAAATGATGTTTCTTGTGTTAAATAATGAAACATTTTGCTTTTTCAAATTCTGAATGTAAAAAAGCAAAATCTTGACTTGAATAACAAATTTAATTAAATTTATATAAAAATTATAAATTATCTTTAAAATTTCACTGTACAAAAATTTGAAACTTATGATTAGAGCATACAAAAAATGCTTTTTAAAGAATTGTATGTAACTATTATAAAAAGTTATAATTACGTTTTAAAATATCTTGTACTAATACTGCTTGTAATAAAAATGGAAAATATGAAAATGTTTAGACAAAAATAATCAAAGAGCTTTTCTGTGCTAACTAGTATATAAGTTCACATATGCTTTAAAACTTATGTAAGCTACGTTATATAAAATTCTACAAAAAAATTTTGTAAAGACTGATTAGATATGCATCAGCATTGAACAAATTACAGAAAATAACAAAATCAATTTGAACTCTTCACTTGTATGGAGAAAAATTGTAACTAATAGAGATATATAGAAATTATGTTGATATAAACTTTGTGATCAGATCATCAATATATAGAAATAATTCAAATTCTCAGAACAATATTATCTTCCATTCCTTACTTGAAAAATAATTACATCAAAATATAGCTTATGATGTTAATTAATAGATTGTATATTTATGAAATTTATGAATATATTATGTAGACAACAATATATAAATTTTTTAATTAGCATTGCATGTAATATATATATATATATATATCTTTAAATAATATTTTTCGATATACATTTACGTACAGTTAGTTTTAAATATATGAAATTGTAAATTCATTGAAATTCTTTTACATGCATTTTCTGTTTTGAAATCATCTATTCCAAAAGACTGTAAAGAAAATTAAAAAATAGTATATCTTTAACAAGTGATTGTTTCAATATATATCTACATATCTTTGTCATTTTTATTTATTTAACAATTATCTTATAACAATAGTATAGTAAGTATAAAAATAGTTTATGATTATAAATATATTAGTTTATGTTTATATTAGCTATACAGCTTAATGCCAAAATTATAAAAATTATTTTCATTATGTAAAAATTTTCATTATGAGAAACTTGATTTCTATTAATTTTAAAGCAATTCTCATATGAAATTTATAATAACAATATTAAATGTATTAAAAATATGTCATTAAGGCATTTCTCTTTCTTAATTCTGTATGTATTGAATAGCCTGCAATTCAAATAAAATAAGTTATTAACGACAAATCATGCAAAATCAATTAAAATAAGACAATTCGCTACATAATAATAAGAATGTAACAAAATTATTTGTTATATAAAATAAAAAACACGTCATATACAATATTTTGATCAAAATAATATTCATATACAAAAATCATTTTTAGGAGTTAAATCAAATTAACTTAAGTTTAATATAAAATTAATATATAAAAGTATTAATTGCTATAAATAGACTATGGATGCTTATGGATGTAAATAACAAACTGTTTTTACATTTAGTTATTACAAAAAGTATTTTACATGAAACATTTTATATATTTTTGCAAATGTATATATATATATATATATATATATACATATATATACATATAGACAACATCCATAGTTATAGTTATGAATAATTGTGAACTCCAACGGCTTTTATTGAAATATCTTTTTTTTTTTTTTAATTATTCATAACTTGCAGCAACAGGATTAAAGACAGTGTATACTTACTACTAATGGAATTTTTAAATCGTTTATTATTACGGCATTGTTTCCATCCGAATTCGATGACGTGCGTAAGCACCCATACAGGCAAAAAATCCAATGATTCCAATGATCAATCCGAGGATCAATGCCAAAGTATCTCCAAAATCGAAGCCGGACGATGCCATTACCGAGTCAAACGTCGCGAAAATAGCGAGCGTCAAATGAAACCACATTTTTGCGATTTATATAATAAGATTTGGTTAAATTACGATATGACAAGTAACTAAAAAACCTCCACGATGGTGGATTTTAACAAACACAACATTCATGCAATTTGAATTCATACATCTTCCGTGTTTATGAAAAAATTTCTCAATTCGCTAGCAAAACTATTGTTACTTTTTTTTTTTATTTCCTTACGTCATACGCGCAAAATGTACAAACCTTTACTTACCATGTTTTCATTTGATAATCGTGCAACTATTGTTTGGCCATTTCCTCGACATCAAGCTGTAACGCAACAATTATTACGATTAAAATTTGAGCTATTTCTACGCTATCTTTATATTATAAATTTTCATTTCTTTAATTTCTTTAATGTCGAAGTTAATTATTCGAAATATACAAGCGATGTATATACATACGCAATAAGCAATTTAGCGTTTAACAGAATGAGAAAGTTAGAAAAAGGAAACATACATGCGAAAATAAAGAAAATGTTAGTTTTTACGTGTAATATTGAATAAACATTGTAGGAAAATATGTTTCTGTATATATTATAAATTTCTGTAAATTTTCTCCAGACCTTTCACACGTCCTATTTTAGAACATGAACATTTCTAATTCTAAGTTGTGCATGTCGAATATAATTTTTACATGAAAAATGTAATTTTACTTAATTTAAGATTTAATTCCACGTATCGTTTTTAAACTTACTCATGTTTTTTTTTTTTAGTTGTTCTTACAAAATATTTGAAATATTTTTGCAAGAATTTTGTTTTTAATTCCTGATAATTTAGTTTCATGAAAGCATATTACAATATTAGACAGTAAATTTACTACGTTACAACGTGTTATACTACATAATTTTTAATTTTATTGGAATGTAATAGTAATTTTTACACTATAGTGTAAAAATATACCAACATATGTCAGAAATTTGAAAACGTTTGGAACGTATTTCGTAAATACTTTTGACATTTAAATAAAGTTTTTTACAAGTTTTGTTCTGAAAATAGTTATCCAATCAAAAGATAAATTTCATTCGTAATGTTCAAATCAGCCTATTTACGAATGCAACCGAAGCAACCTATTTCAGTAAAGATAAAGATGTATCTTTGCGATGTTTAAGGTGGCGTCACTTGCTTACTGGGGAAGTATAGAGAGAAATATTATATTGGCGCGTATCGACCGAGCAAAAACAATTTTCACCCCTCGTCGCTTACACATTTCGGCTATTTTGACACAGGTAGAGTAAATAAAACTACAAATATCTAGTTTGTTTTCAAAATGTGATTTTTATTATATTATCATATTAGCATGTATCTTTTTCAAGGGAATAATCGTTGCCGTTTTGTAGCCATTTTGCTATCCGTTGATAAATGCAAGACATATTCGTACCGACTGGTGAACCGCGTACCTTTTGTCATATATAAAATGCTTATTCTAATGTTTTGGCCGATCTTCGCCTGTAAACGTTCTTTTCTTCTTTTTTTTTTTTTTTTTTTAAGCACAGTGCTATATCAATGAATACATGCATTTAACAAGTGCATAACGCACGATGTAGAATCTCCGAATGTTGTGTAAATTAATTTGAAGGCAAATAGATATGAATGGCACAATTGCATTTATATTATCTCTTTAATTTGTTAGTCTTCTTTAATTTTGTATGTATTCTTGTTTCATTGTATGATTGAAAAAGATATATGTAACATTGAAATTTTTATGAATACGTCTTTCGTATATATGTATATATAAAACATACAACATTATATATACATATAAAATAATGAATAATAAAGCATATATTTTTGCAATGTATAAGATTATACATTCATGCAATTTATAGAAAAAGGTATGTCTTAACTGTTAATAAATTGTAAACTAAATGTTTTTGGTACATTTAAGTGATATTATATATATTACCATGTATAATAAATATATGTTTGAAACCTAAGACATACGTGTGTAAACTATTATCAATTGTATTATTATTTTTACTTTAATAAACATTTACTTTAATATCAATTATGCAGTTTGATTCAGTTATCATAAATTTTCTATTTTATATAATCCTTTCCTACATATTGTGATGTATTTTGATATATTTTAATAATCATGGAAACTTATTGTTCGATGAATAAAGATAAATTCAGAAATAATAAAATAATATATAATAAGAATAAGTTATTTTCTTTTTAAGATAATTGATATTATAACGTGATATAATAAATGTACATATGTAATATATGATACATATTTTTTTAAGCATTACTTGGACCTCAAGATTTAGAACGATACCTATTATGGAATTGTCACATGAAATATTGGATACAATAGATGTTAATGATGACAAAGATGTGATGGAAGTAATAAAACATGCGATCACAAAGGAAAACATTATAGTAGAATCAGAAACTACGGAAGAAACAGAAATAGAAGAAATTATAGAAATAATAGAAGAAATAGAAGAGGACAAGGAAGAGGACAAGGAACAAAATGATGTTATTTTTACTGAAAATAAAAATGAAAAAGTTAAATCAGAAATGGAAGTTTATGCTTTTGACGAAGATAGTTCTGTCTTTAAAACACATTCTGAAACTAAATATCAAAAGAAAGATCGATATGATAAAAGTAATAATAAACAAGTTATAACGTATGATGTAGATGAAGATTGGCAAGATGAAGATATGGAAGAAGAAGAGGAATATGAACTGAGATTTGAAAATTCTAGTACATCAAATAATTCTACAGAATCTTTGCAAAGGCAAAGAATATCGAATGATGATAAAAAATATGTAAATAATCAAACAATTTCTTTACCATTACAAACAAGTAGATCAGAATCTAAAGACAATATAGAATTTTCAGACAAAGCAGAAAAATCCAAATTGAGTTTAGAGTTCAAAAATAATGTGAATAGCGACGAGAATGTTGATAATAATGTAAGTCATGAAATTGTAAAAAATGTTGAGAACAATCTATTATATACCGTTCTTGGTACAAAGAAGCAGCAAAGCTCAGTAAAAACATTTCAAACGGATAAACTTCCAGATGCTCACTATATTAAAGTTTGTATTAGTTCATCAATTATTTCATCATAGGTACTATTGTTGTATGTGTAAAAGTGATAATTCTCTTTTCAGATGGAACAGCTTGATGAAAATACTATACCAGTAGGAGGAACAATTTATTATGATGCAGATAATATAGAAACGTTGTATGTTGCACAGACAGTAGACGACAATGAACAATATTATGATACTGCAGCAATGGAAAGTGAGGAGCAAGTATGGGAAACAACTAACGCAGATACCAATCAAAATCAAGAAAAAGAAAATTCTCAGGTATTAATTTAAGATTTGAATGTTTAAACTCATTTCTTTACTTTTTTTCATTTATTAAATAAATCTCTATTCATTTTAAATTTTAGGACCAAATATTTTTACATGAAGATGAAGATGGTCAATTATACTTCAAGGATGAAACTGGTATTTTACAGCCAGTGTATTTAACCGAAGATGGACATTATGCCATTGCAGAGAACATGGATGATTACGAAAGCAGATTGTCACAAATGAAGTATGAACACAATGCTAGACAAGTAGAAGAATCTTACTCTATGCCAGATAATGAACTTAAATCTACTCATAATAATAAACAGGTATTTTGAATAATTTCTAAAACAATATCAAAAACATTTCACTATTTTCATCTGTGTTGCTTTTTAGAACTCTGTAATGTCTGCTGCTGATCTTGATAACGAAGATAATACTGTAACTATATCTCTGATAATATCCGAGGATGAGCATGGACAAAAAAGAACACAAGTCATCATACCAACAACGGATAACTTAAAGTGTGATATTTGTAACAAAAGCTTTAAAACTTCATTCCAATTACTTCGACACAATAGACTGAAACACGCCCGTGAAGAAGATATTACAACCAGGAATTTCCCATGTGATTTATGTCCTAAGAGGTAACTTTTAACGAGAGTCAAATCTTTTATTTTTTTATCAACTTACTGTAATAATAATCCTTTCTATTTACATTTTAGATATCCAGATCAAAATTCCTTAGCCCGACATAGAAAGACTCATACAGGTGACCGGCCATTTCAGTGCCTCGAGTGTCATAAAAACTTTCCAACATCTACCGCTCTTCGTCGTCACTTGACACTTCATAATTCACAATCTCGACCTCTTCCATGCATTTACTGCGGTCGTCGCTTCGTAGATAAAGCTAGTCTGGTCAAACACGAGCAGTCGCATTTGGCTGGTGATCAGCGGACCCACACATGCGATGTATGTCATAAGTCATTCTTACATGCAACTGATCTGAGTCTACATAAAAAATATCATGATCCTGATAAGAAATTTGACTGTGAGGTTTGTGGTCGAGAGTTCAACAGATTGAACAATTTGCAGAGACATATGATGGTACATCAACAAGTACGTATGATCAATACGATCTTAGTGTTTAAAACGTTCGGGTCTCGTAAGAAAAAGAAATGTTTCTATATCTTTTTGCCATTTCTCTCATATTTTCTGCAACTTGTACGTACTACGTAAAATTAAGAAACTTATATGATACAATAGGAATTGATGTATTTCAAATTATACAGTTACAAGTATTTTTAACTCTTTTAAAGGTAATAATTCAATTATAACGTATGGCTTTTTTTTTCATTTCAAAATTTTAGCAAGGGGCAAATGAGGAAATACTTTCTTGCGACGTATGTGGCATCACCTACAAATTCATGAGCTCATTGACGAGGCATATGGTGACGACACACATGAATCCAGAAAAATTGAGGCAACAAGCGGAAGAACAACGAAAGAAACGTGAAAATAACTACCGCCGTTACCTGGAAAATCGAAAGATGTATGAAACTCAGCATTCAGGAGCGTACGGAGTAAAACGCAATTATCACAATACACGTATACTTAGTAACGATGAAGCAGCTTGATTTGCATTTTCAAGCTATCACCCAATGACCGCCAGAAAAAGTACCATAGTTTTTCAAATTAAAAAGAAATATAAAGATGATAAATATTACGTAATATAACATAAGGATATTTCTGTATTATTTTTTTTTTTTTCGCCATAGATAATTGTATAAATCTAATTTAACGTATGACATAAGGATATTTCTCTATCATTTTTTTTCGCCATAGATAATTGTATAAATCTAATTTAATAAATATATGAATTGTGTAGTGTTCGAAACGTGTATCTTTACAAAAATTCAGGTATGTACTTTAGAAAAAATATGGTATACGTATGTGTGTTTGAAATAGAACATGTATATATAAATGTATTTCATTTTTATTGTACACTAGGTATTTACATTGTAGATACAATTGTTATTATAATATATATATAGTATAAAATATTACTATAGTAATATAGTAATATAGTAATATTTTAATATATACTTATTTTATTGTAATTTCCTTGTAATTATAATCGTATAATCTAGGTAAGTATTATATATAGTACAAAATATTGTAAAAGTGAAAATGAAAATTTGTAAATCAAAATTTTTCGTATAAATATCACTTAATAATGATTATCATTATTAATATTAAAAACTGAAAAAAAATAATTTTTTTAATTCAAGTTTGTATGAAAATCATATTAAAACATGAAAAACAAGTATTGTTAATGTTTTAATATTAATATTATTTTTTATTTATTCTTCTTTATAATTAAATTTAGCTAAAGATTCGAATGTAGAAACACATGTATATATACATATATGTATTATATATGTATTAATGAAAATTAAATGTTAACATACGATAAATAATTTTTCTTTCAATAGCATAAACTCATAAATGTAAATCAACTGTTGTTAATGTCTTTATCCCTACCACGTGTATTTTAGTCTGTCACATGATAGATACGAAGTGATTCGATAATAATGTAACACATGCTTTGCGCAATACCACGTCCATCTACGATACATAACAAATTAGTTTGCTTAAATCAGTGTTCGAAACAAAATGAATAGAAATAGTTATTGTAATAATACTGGAATATAAATTTTATAATTTCTTTACAGTCGAGTGATAAATGTTAATTGATATAGGAAGACAACAGGTAAATAAAAGTAATATGAAATATTCGAAGTAACGAACGATCATTTAAAAAATCTATATTTGAAATTAATTGAAGATTACTATTAATTATTTAATTATTTAAGTGAATGAAATAAAATAATTAGGTCAAGTAAATAAAGTAGAAATTTGAATAATTATTTTAGCGAATAATTTTAAGAATACATATACATTTATTAGAAAATAATATGAAAATTTTTTTCTCAATTGTTACGTAATAAAAATTTTTCTTTGATACATGCAATAAAGAAATTTATAATTTTTTTCTATAATAATTTTCTATATAATATTATCTTTAATATCTTAATTTAGCCAAATTCAAATTTTATGTGTAATATTAAGACATTAACACTTTATATATTGTAGATTTACATAGATACCAGAAAGGCACAAAATAAGAGACTAATCTAATCTAATCTTTAAGTATTTCCTTATGAGCAAAGATCATACACAATTTTTAAATATTATCAATATGGAGAAGAACAATGCATTCTTACAAGTACACATAGAAAGACCTGTGTATGAACAAGAAACTTTAAATAAAGATTGTCATTATGAAAAACCAAAATCACTTGGTATGCAGAGAATCAGATTTTATTATTTTTTAATATAAATATCATTTTCAACAGTGTTAATTTTGTCGCAGGCTTTCAAGATGCAATATGTGACTTAAAACATAGAAATTGGAAATCATATTTTACATCTACAATCCCTTCGATACATTGGCTGAGAAATTACAATTGGAAAGAAAGTATAATGCCTGATGTAATTTCTGGTTTAACTGTAGCAATTATGCATATTCCTCAAGGCATGGCTTATGCGCTTTTGGGAAATGTACCTCCAGTAGTTGGAATATACATGGCATTCTTTCCTGTCTTGGTGTATTTTTTCTTTGGCACGTCTAGGCATGTGTCCATGGGTAAGGAAAGAAATTTATTTTAACTTTAATCGTATAACGTATTAGGGAAAATCATTAAACGTTTTATTGAACTCAAGATCTTTTTTTAGTGTTTTACATTTGATGTATACGCTCTTTGTAAAATACTACTTCTATTACAGAAATGTTACAAATATCTCCTTTTAATAAGAACTTATTAGACAAGCTAGAACAATGAAACATTATTGGCACTCATCAGGAACATTCGCTGTGGTTTGCTTGATGACTGGGAAAACTGTGGCATCTTATTCGGTATCACACATTGATATTACAAATTCAAGTACTACAACTACATTGTCCAATTTGCCTGGAGAATATTATTATACACCAATGCAAGTTGCAACAGCAGTGACACTCATGGTTGGAATAATTCAGGTACCCAAATGAATAAATTTAATTTAAAATAAATTTATTTTATAGATGGCAATAATAATTATTATTTTAGATCATAATGTATACATTTCACCTGGGTATTATAAGCACATTGCTTAGTGATCCATTAGTGAATAGTTTTACAACTGGTGCAGCAGTCTGTGTTTTGATATCTCAAATTAAAGATTTGTTTGGTTTGAAAATTCCAAGACAAAAGGGATATTTCAAGTTCATTTTTGTGAGTACAGAATATTAAATTTATTTAAAAATAAGTTGGAAATAATTTTAAATTAAATGATAAAATTATTTCAGACATTGATCAACATTTTTAAAGAAATACAAAATACAAATTTAACTGCTTTACTTATATCATCAATAACAATTGTTGGCCTTGTACTTAACAATGAATTTTTAAAGGTAATTTTTAATCGTTCGAATTTTTTTATTGAAGAATATAAATAATAATTCTATTGTTATTTTAGCCATGGGCAAGCAAAAAGTGCAGTATCCCAATTCCAATTGAGTTGATCGCAGTTGTGAGTGGAACTTTAATTTCAAAATATTTTTGTTTTTCCACTATGTATAATATTCAAGTTGTGGGTGATATTCCTACAGGGTATGTGTAAATTTTTAATTTAATTATTTTTCGCGAATTTAATTACAATTTTCTAATTTTTTACAGACTACCAACACCAACAGTTCCAACATTTCAACTCTTGCATTTGGTAGCAACAGATAGTATTGCTATAACTATGGTTTCTTATACCATTACCATATCAATGGCTTTGATATTTGCACAAAAATTAAATTATAAAATTAATTCAAACCAGGAACTTCTTGCCATGGTAAAGAATAAAGTTTTTTAATATAATTTTTAAATATATGTATATATTATGCATATAATAACTATGTATTATATATATACACACTATATATATATATATATATATATATATATATATATCATTATTATAAAATCTAATTTTAGGGCTTGAGTAACATAGCAGGATCCTTCTTTTCATGTATGCCAGTATCAGCATCTTTAAGTAGATCTCTAATTCAACAAACTGTTGGCGGTCGGACGCAAATAGCTAGTCTTGTATCATGTACAATATTGCTTATAATTCTTTTATGGATTGGTCCATTTTTTGAACCTTTACCAAGATGCGTTCTCGCATCAATTATTGTTGTAAGTATAAACATCTTGAAAATGTACAACCTACAATCGATAATTTCGTAATATTCAATCCTTTTCTTTAGGTAGCTTTAAAAGGAATGTTTCAGCAAGCCAACCAGCTCATAAAATTCTGGAAACTAAATAAATCTGACGCACTAATTTGGATTTTAACATTCTTGACAGTCGTAATAGTAAACATCGATATTGGTTTGTTAGCTGGAATGATAATATCGCTTGCAATTATTTTATTACAAAGTCTTACACCTTATATCTGTTTATTGGGATATGTACCAAATACAGATTTGTTTTTGGATATGAGCAGATTCAAAGCGGTATAATGTTTTTAACTAATACTATTTATTACAAAAAAAGAATATGTCTATAATTAGCATATTTAAATCATTTTCAGGCAATAGAAATTCCTGGAATAAAAATTGTTCATTATTGTGGGACTCTAAACTTTGCGAACATCAGTCATTTCAAAACAGAATTATATAGATTAGTCGGAGTAAATCCAACAAAAGTCATAGAACATAAAACTGAGTTAAGAGAAAAAGGAATTTATATGGATACAGAAGATTCAGGAGACAAACAAGAATTACGATGTATAATAATGGATATGAGTGCATTAAGTTATATTGATTCTAGCGGTGTAATTGCACTAAATTCAGTAATGAGAGAATTTCAACAAATTGATGTGCATTTTTATCTTGTAAGTTGTAGAACTCCCATTTTTGAGACTATAAAAAAATGTGATTTATATTTATATGGTACACTTACATTTAAGATTTTTGCAACTATACAAGATGCCAAAACATATTTAGAAAAAGAACTTTATTCGAGATAATATATCTCTGTATGTAAATCACCATACTTACATACAAGTTATATTGTATATGACAAATATTATATATTTAAAACAGTTACAAGTTTTATATATATATATATATATTACACTTATAAGCATATAATATTAAATTAAATTCGAATTTATTTTGCAGAATTTACGAAAACAGAAGTTGAAACTATCTTTGTTTTCATTACATTCATTCGTACTTATCACATCTCAGAAAATAATATTTTTAATATCGATTAAATATTTAGAACAAATGAGAATTAGTACTTATTTGTTAATAACTCTCTCTGTATATTATAACTTTGTAAATGAGTTTTTGTAAAAGTAACAAAACATGACAATAAAATTTGTGTCCAGCTTCTTATACTTACAATTAGACTAGCTTAAAGATTAAGTCCAAGTACTAAATTTTACAGAAAAGTTTATTGAATTAATAGATTTAATCAAAAAGTTAAAATTATTAAATTAGGAAAAATGTCATATATTCCACAATTGAGAAAACTTATTTTTGGGAACAGATTAAAATGTATTTTTCTAATTATTGTTTCATAACTTGTAATTACACATTTTTTTCATATGTATTGTATGTACATATATGTACTTTGTGTGTGTGTATATGTGTATATACAATTGCACGAACTGCGTTAAATATATATTTTTTCTATAGATGTACTTATAGTTATGTAAAACTTGTATATAATCATAAAATACATGGATTATATCTGGAAAAAAAAGTTATCTAATACATTTTCTTGATGTAATTTATACTGTATAAGCTGCTGAGGTATACAAGGGAAAGGACAACCACGATTATAGATTAATTGAGCAATCACAGATTATTTATTTACAGTGACCACTCTATATACAAAGTAACAGTTTTTGGTTACAATAGGTAACTCACTGTCACTATTAGATTTTTGTAAACGTACTACCTTTTTGTAATCACAAAACTGGTAGTAAATTACTATAATTTTTAGCACATCGTTATATCTAATTTGGGGGCAGTGATAACCTGCACTGATATCTGTATTACAGAATAAATATTTGAAACTTATGACAAAACATTGTTCGACAATGTACTGTGAAGAAATAATGTAATTTATCTATGTTTTTTTTTCCTTTAACTATAATTGATTCAATTAAAAATATTTTTGAAGCCTGATAATTAAGCTAACCCATACTTCTTCTTGAGGGATTCTGGCATTTCTGGTGGTGGTGGGCGGGGCATACGAAGCCATACTTTAACCGCATCATAAATAAACCATTGCGCTGCTGTTAATGTACCAATCATAACAATACGCGGACCGAGACCTTTCCATACTCCAGCGAAGCCCATCTTTTTCAAAACATCAACAGCTGATGCTCCTTTTTCTTGATTCAATTTTGATACAACCTATGTTCAAAAAATAATGATTAAGTTATCAAGTGCACATACAAATAAAAATGCACATACATAAGAGGCATACTCACAGAATCAGCAGGATGAGACACAATTGCGCAAAATACACCAGCAATATATCCTGCAGCAAATGTAACAACCAACTGTTCACCTTTTGTGCATTCTTGCCTTGGTTTAGGAACTACATATTTATACAGAAGTTCAAGAGTACGCTCAAAGCAAGCGAATTTCATCATTGTATATGGAATCTGACGAAGCCACAAAGGTACTAGCCCTTTATAGAAACCGCTAAGACCTTCTTCACCATATATTTTTGGCATGGCTTCTCTCAAAGTATTTGCAAATCCTGGTGTAGTCTGAATTTTGACCTGTAAAAATATTAAGTATGCTTCATACAATATCACTGTATACAATATAACTGTTTAAAGAAACTGATATGACGATACATATATTGAACATGGATCAAGTAAATAAGGTAAATATCAAGAGGAACAATACTGGAGAATAAAATAATTTTATTTCATTTTTTATGTCAAAATGACAAAATGTCTCGTAATAAAAACACAAATAAAAGAAAAATGCCAAGCTAAACAGATAAAACAAGTACATCTGATGATATAAAGCATCAAAATAATTATAAATATAAATGCAAAAATAATTTATAATTACTTTAGAAGCTTCAAGAGGAGCTAGACCAATATCAGCGAAAAATTCTGCAGACGCTGAAGAAACTAGATATAAAGATGTCCTATATTCATATGACACTTCTTCTCCAGCAAGAGCCGAATAATATACTTTAAAGACTTCGTAAAGTCCAAATTTGAACATTCCTTGGATGGAATAACCAAAGAACGTAGGGGCCCATCCTTTAACCAAACCTCGAGTTCCATCTTCAGCTACAGTTATCTAAATAACAAAATACTCAAGATTAATTTTTTATTTACATACAACGGGATATAGTAGATAGCTCATTGCTGACTTTAAATCCATTGAAGACTGATTTATATTTCGCAGGGTCCACTTGAATACGGCATTTTACCAAATCTAGAGGGGTAACCATAGTATGAGTGAGACCGCATGATAGAATACCACCCAAGCCACATAGCAGAAAATATTTATTCGATCCAAATTCGCAGCTATCTAAAAATGGAAATAAAACTATTGTAATCTTCTTTTATATAAATTTACACAAGTTATAAAAAAAGATTCTCAGAAATAATTTTTTGCTTTAACTTATGCTTTAACTTCAGATTCATCGAACAATCCGTACTGTAATCGTTAGATCATAGAATAATCTTTTTGATCGACAATAAAAAGATAAAAGAAAATTATTGTTGATCAGCTGTGCAAAAGTGCGTGCAGAATTCGAATTTGGCAATAATTCAAAATTGACGATGAACGATCTTACTATCTCGAACTAATCCAATAATAAACTTTTCAAGTACAAGATAATTATGTTCTCGGTCGCGGCCACTGTACGCTATTATTTTTATTCGAATGTCAAGCAAGGCTATGAGGACATCCGCACGCGGAATTTTTGACAAAATGGCTGCTTCTTATGCAACTCTTCGCATCGCTATCAACAATCGAATGCGACGAATATTATATTAAATTGCTCTTTACATCCATATCCTGTATTAAATAACAGCGAGATTCGAGAGTTCCACGAATGCCACAGTTTCGTGAAAAAGGAATCTAAACTATAAAAAAAAAGTAAACAGAAATATGCATGTGAGAAAGGAATAACGATATAATACACCACACGGCCAAATCTATACATTTGTTACATAAGTTTTTCCGTGACAACTCGACGCGAAGATTTATTCGCGATGAAACAACCGTAAGACCGCTAAAATACTTAATTATCAAAATTGTTGGAAGACGTATAGACGTATAGACGTATAGACGTATAGACGTATAGACGTATAGACGTATGGACGTTTAATACAATTTTCGCTCTAGAAAATGATATCTAGATCACAAGACGCTAATAACAATTACACGGAATGCTAGAAATAATGTTTTAGATTATATAATAATACGTATAATCGTCGATCGATCCAAAATCTTCTTCGGATATGACAATTAGATATTTTGATTGAAAAAAAGGAAGAGAGGAAAATCGATTCTCAGTGAATGCATATCGATAATCTGTACTCGCGTACTCAGAATACGATGGACAAAGTTGTGCGTTTCTTGAAATCAGAAAATCCTCAATTATCGTTAATTGAATTACTTGAGCTGTGCGTAAAAATTACACGTGATTACTCGCCTTCCACTGCTGCAGAAGCAGCCGCGATGTGCCGATTCCTGACAAGTGTTTGTACGAGTTCGTTCTGCCCCTGACACTTTGCTGTCACGAACGGTGTTCCGAATGGATTCGTTTTCGCTACGTCCAATATTGAAGGCCACATTTTGCCTTTCTCACTTCACCTGCATACACCACCAAACAACGTTAATTTTTCTGTAATAATTGTACCGATGCGAACGACTGGCTACAAAACCTCGCTGAACGTGAGTCCTGCCCTTGCCTGCTAGAGAAAGAGTGGCAGAGACTTTGGTAACAGAATCCGTTTAGTAACATAATCCATCGATTATAATATCCTATAGATGGGAAACTCCTAGGTGTTTCCGTACGCTGTCTGCCGAAGGCTGTGCGAATTAAATTCTGTTAAAGAAACATAAATAATTTTTTATAATTAACGCGTCTGCAAAGTCATAAATACGTTCTTTCGTAATTGAAATTCAATTTTTTTCTTCTCATTCTGACTCTTTCTTCGTCTTTTCATTCGTAATTAGCAAATGGGATAAATTAATTTATACAATTACGGGTACACGCGTGCAACGTAGAAAATTAATCAGTCGCAAATAAATACTGGGAAATAACTAGGTGATTTGTTCGTGTCGCAATTATTAATTGCAATTGTAATTGTAATTGTAAATATTAATATTGATTAAATTTAAGAGTACAAAAATATTTAACTTTATCTTTAATTTATCCTTTTAAACGAACATATTTATGAACATATGAGCAAAATGACGGTTACAAAAGAAATGTATCAACAGAGTTAAAGTTATTTTTTAACAAAGATTTAAAAACAATTAACAATAAATTAATAATACAATCATATTACAATTGCAACAACGTTTAAATCTGAAAATACAGTTGCCCAAGCTTAGATACAGTTGCCCAAGGTTTAATATTCAACTATCCCTCGAAAAGTCGATTCTATTTGGAATATATTCTCAATGGCTGTTGCATTTTGTTTATAATTTTTGTAAACAACATTTACTACGATTAAAGATGATCTTTATTTTTACCAACGTACAAACTCTGAGACACATGACAAAGAGAAATCTAGTATTTTTGTTTCGTAATAAAACTGACGAGGCATGTGTTGCCAATAAATTAGAAGATTCAATAGACTTGGACAAGGTAATATATTCTTACAAAGATTTTTGATCGAATGGAATTTTATTTTAAGATCTTTGATAGAATAAAATTTCATTTTATTTTTCGTTGCCAGCCGATCGATATGGAAAATCCATTTAAGAGAGAACGAAAAGTATGTATTTTATGCAAATTAAACATTGATCCAGATTATAAAAACATACGTTTATTATCTCAATTTCAAAGTCGTCATACAGGTAGAATTTATGAGAAGCATATAACTGGATTATGCGACTATAAACAAAAAAGAGTGGTGCAAGAAATAAAAAAAGCACAACAGGCTGGTAATATTTCTTTTTTATTTTAACGTTACTTTACCTTTACTTTACAGCAATGTATATATTATTATGTTTAATGATTTCTTTTATCTTAGGTCTAATGGGTTATATGACCAAAGATCCAAAATTTGTTAATGATCCTATGTTGTTCAATCCTAATTTTCCATTTAAACCACATAAATATTAAGTGTAAGATATAAAACTTATAGGCATCCTTATTCATTATTCACTTTTATTTGAAAATATGTACATATGTAGCATAAAAATATAGTAATAAAATGTAATTATAAATTATCGTAGGATATTTCTTTCTTAATATTTACTTGTTTAATAGAATGTATCTTCATCGATAGAGAAGCGAACTGTATCAGGATTAATATTAAACGAAGACAAAATTTCGGATATTTTCACTGCTTGACCATTTTTTTCTTGTAAACTATTTTGATAACTTACAAGGGCACTTTGGCAACATTCTGTCCATTTTTTTATAGCACCTTCTATACTTTCAGCTTTGTTCTTTAAGTACAACAATAAACAACGATGAATATTTACAATTTCTAATACAATTTGTCATTATACGCATAATTTTACCTTTTTTTTATATAACAATTCAGTTTTCAAAGTTTCGATTGAATTTTTCTTCTGCTGTATTCTCTTCTTCAGCGATTTTAAATCAGCTTGATATAATTTTCCTGTTACTTCAATGTCAGTATGTTTGTTACAACTTTCTTCGTCTGGATGTAATTTTTTGAAAGAAGGTGATTGTTGAAAAAGCAATCTTTTTGCTACAGATACTTTTCTGTTTTATAATAGCAAAAATTATGAATGAAACTCAATTTGTTATTAAATCTCAAAAAATGTTCTTTTACTTACAGCGATGTTTCGCGTGTCTTCAATTCTGGAGTATTTGTATGATTTTTTTTATCATTTTGAGGTGTATTAAATGGAGATCTAAAGGGTTTATTTACACCTTTACTATTTCTAAATGGCTTGGCACTCATATTCCTGAAAATAATTTATATTTAATTGACATTTGCAAAAAATTTTATTGCATTTATATTTTATATAGCTACAATAAGTAATTATCTGACAATAAGTAATTCAATGAAACATTTTATACTCGAGCAATATATTCACACATTTGTATCAGCATTATACACGTATATTTTCCATAAACAATTTTGGATGTATTAAATTTTATTAAACAACTAGAATTTCAATACTAATATATTTTATGGTATTTATATTTCTGTCTTTCTTTAATGAAAAATGCGTTTTCACGAACATTAAAGTATTAGGTGTACTATATACAAACATTCTTAAGTGGTAAGTAAAAATATCTCTATGTAACAATATATAACTATATATATTATAAATCTTATGATATTATAAATTATTATAAATATACAAATATGGAATATTTTTACAATTAAATAATTAGAATTTTGAATTATAGTTTAATGTAAATTTAATAAATAATATTCTTAATATTAAGTTTCCACTCTACATTTATATAGCTCATTGTTGCACTTGATTATATTCTAACCTCTATGAGCAAGTGACGCCGACTAAACATAAGTATTTTAGTGTATAAAAAGTATTATTAAATATAATATAATTATCATATTACATTTAGTCTTAAAGATTATTCAAGTAAGTTAACTTAGTATCATCATTATTTATTGTATATTATGTTAAATTTATATAATTGTAATTATTTCAGTCATCCTGTTTTATTTTTAATATCTATTCTGTTAATATCTTATTGTGTTAAAAATGTATTTGTATTATATTAATTTTTTATTCGTAGTCGCAATGGATATTAGGCCAAATAATACTATTTATATTAATAATTTAAATGAAAAAATAAAGAAGGATGAACTAAAGAAATCCTTGTATGCAATCTTTTCTCAATTTGGTCAAATATTAGATATTGTAGCATTAAAGACGTTAAAAATGCGTGGACAAGCATTTGTTATTTTTAAGGAAATTGCTAGTGCTACGAATGCCTTGAGATCAATGCAAGGATTTCCATTTTACGATAAACCAATGGTAAGTTTTAACTATATACGAAATTAGTTTCTTAAGTAAGTTTCTTAAGTAGTAAGCAAGTAATAAAGTTGATTAATTTCATTTTAGAGGATACAATATGCAAAAACTGACAGTGATATAATTGCAAAAATGAAAGGTACATATGCAGAAAGACCTAAAAAACCAAAACGTATTGTACCTGCAGCTGATGAAGAAGCTAAACGTGCTAAAAAACGTGCCAAAGAACAAGCTAAACATTCACAACAAATTGGTTATCACGCTGGTGTACCACAACACCCAGGTTTAGTTAATACAGCTGTACCTGAACAGCCACCAAATCAGATATTGTTCCTTACAAATCTACCAGATGAAACCAGTGAAATGATGTTATCTATGCTTTTCAATCAATTCCCTGGTTTTAAAGAAGTACGTTTAGTACCAAATAGGCACGATATTGCATTTGTTGAATTCGAAAATGAGGTTCAATCCGGGGCTGCAAAAGATGCTCTTCAAGGATTTAAAATCACACCCTCGCACGCAATGAAAATTTCGTTTGCAAAAAAATAAAGTATAAAATATTATTATATTTGTACGAATGTATTGTTAAGTAATGGAAAAATGTGTGCGTGTTATAACAGGTCTTATTTAGATATTCGTAAAAATATATGCAAGTGTAATTGAAAATTTGTTGAATAGGGATTTATAAATGTAAGTTAAAAACATGATGCATAGATTCAAGAACTATCTGTGTACAAAATTTTATGTAATGTAAGCATATAAATCAAACCTTATACTGTAAATAGCAATTAAAAAGATGTATTACATTTTTTTAACAATATTTTGTTTACACGGAGAACTATTTTTTTACTTGGCATTATAATAATTTAAACGAAAAATTATAAGACCTTTAAAATAAATTAATTTCAAAATTATTTTAGCAATTTATATACATATATGATGTATCATTTTCAATTTTTATTTTTTAATTAACTTTAGTACATTAAAATAAGAAAGATGCAAAATCTTAATTTATCAATTAATTAAGATCTAAATTGTTTCAAGATAAAATTTTTTTTCCCTTTGAAGAAATTACTTTATGAAATAAAATCTTCAACAATTTGGTAATTTTTTTCTAAATTATTTCATTTATTAAGTTGATTTAACAAAATTACAGGATTATTATATCGTCCCTGTTAATACCATGTAATTATATTCCCGCCAAATAACTGATCTTTCGTAAATATTATATCATTCTTATTGGATTGTTCGTTGTTCATCAAACTAGCAAAATTTTAAATGATTTTTTACTAAAAAGGAATTTCTTTCGTCACGAACGGCAAGGGAAATAAAAATAATAATATTTCTGGAAAATACCGGATTTTAAGTAGCGTCATAACATTTTGGCGGGAATCAGTTGGCGTGGTGTAAAAAGAGTGGGGGTATGTTTCTTAGGGTAGCGAACGAATCGGAGTACAGTGCATCATCTCGATCAGGTCAGTCGCGTCTCGCAATTCGCGCAGTAAATTGTGAGTTGTTGCGTACGATCCGTTTACGGAGCTCTTGGGTTTGCGTAGCGACGCGCGCGCTATTGGTATTAAAAGAAGAGAAAAAATCAAGCAGTCCGCATTCTTGCTTCACATATAACAGAGTATTAAACATTTTGATACAGATTGTACGCGGAAAAAGAGCGTAGCCCGGTTTTCTTACGGTACGACGCGCGCGCCGACTGAACGATTGCCTTTGTCTTCATACACGCGAGATATTTGAGGTGAGTGCTTGTCAACGGCTTCTTCTCCGGTAAATATCGCGCTCCCGTTCGTATTACATACGCGTTCTGTGCTACGGAACACCGAAAGACCGGCAAATGATTTCATTGACAATTTTTTTGTTGATGTTTCGTAAGGAATCGACTGTTACTTACAGAGATATTTGTTCATATTCGTATAAAGAAATCGGTGTGGTGTACGCTACCACGACTCTGGTGTTGCCATGATTTGTCGATCATGGCGTCCTTACAAGCCGAGTGAATTCGATCGTATGTGTGTTTAATACCGAATCCCCCGTACAACAAATTGTTGCTCGTTTCTTGCAAAAAATCTAGAAAATTCTCATCCCTCTGCGTGATTTTATACATTTAGTTGAGATTACACGGAAAGGCGTGTAACATATAGGATGCTTAATGTTTTTGAAAATGGCGGGCGCGGATATTTCAGAAAGTACTCGTTTATTGCTGTAAACGATTCTTTTCTCTGCGCGAATTGCTGATGCTATTTATTGCAAGTTTATTGCTTCGTAAAAGGAAAAAAAAACAGTAACGTTTCGTTTTTACATAGCCACTTGTTAAAATTATAGATTGATCGATTTTGCATAATTATTTTATTCAGCTACAATTAACGGATTGGTAAACCGCCGTAATGTCCGATATGAATGATATTGGGCGCGTAATTTATTGAATATGTCGAAACGTAATTAGTATCGGTAAATTGGAGAGTATATATATATATATATATATATAGAGTAGTATATGTATATATATATGTATATGTATACTCGATGCAATTAGCAAATTGTTAAAAATTTGAATTAAATAAGCTCTGTAAGAAATTTCAAAAATCGATAGCTATGCAAAGCTCTCTGTATTTCCCTGTAAAAGTATTTATACTTCCCATTCGTTGTACTTACGTGAAATTAAAAACGTTATAATATAACGAGTATTTACACGTTTATGTATAAAAAGGATACACATATTTTATAATTTGAGGATACGAGTTTTTTTTTTTTTTTCAATGTAAGTTCATTTGAATTTTTTCTTTTCCCTTTTTGACGTTCCCAGTTTTGAAACTTTCTTGTGGAAGTTAGTAACAACAAGATTATCGTACCAACCAAAATAAATATATATTTTAAATAAATGATTTCAAGATTTATGTCGTAACAGATAATTTTTATGGTTATACAGTGATATATACAAAATTAAAGATGTCAGACGATAACTCGCCTGTTGTTGAAGAACAAAAGAAAAAGCGTGGTAGACCAGCAAAAACAGATAAGAATACTGTTAAAGAACCTAAGAAGAGAGGCAGACCCTCTACTGATAAAAACAATGCGATACGCACTGCAAAATCTGACAATGAAGATGATGCGTCGCCTGTGCCTGTTAAAAAAGGAAGAGGGCGACCAAAGGGGTCACATAAAAAAAAGGTTTGTTATTTCCATCAAAATACAAGGTAATAGTTGTTATACTTACATGATTTCCTTATTATTAATTGCAGCAAGGTTCACCTAAAGGAAATCCTTCTGGACGGGGTCGTGGTAGACCTAAGAAGAAAGAGGAAAAACCTGAAAGTACCGGAGAAGAGGAAGATGAACAAGAAGAAGAGGAAGAGGAGGAGGAGGATAATTGAATGTAAAAAAATAAATTCAATGTACCAGAATTATTCTTTGAAAGTTTTTAAAAAATTGACAAGAAATTTAAAACTTTTAAGTTTGCTTTTTATATCATAATCTGCAAATCGAAATAGTAAAGTGGTAACATATTACTTTAAAAAAAGAGAGAGAGAGAGAGAGAGAGAGAGAAAATAAAAACTGCTCGTGTTCCAAGGAAGTTATACGAAAATATGATTTATAGTCAACAACAAAAGAAAAGGAAAAAAAGAAGTGGCATAGAAAACCTTCGTTAAAAATATGTAAAGCACTGTAGTATTTACTTTATGCATTTTTATTACGATTATTATTAATATAATTATAATTATTAGTATTATTTTTATTATTGTTACTATCATAATTTTATTTTAAGTATCAAAACGAAATATACAAGTATTTTGAAGAATGAAGAAAATTTTAAACCTAAAAAAATTAAGATCTCAAGCTGACTTGGAATTAAAATGATGAAGACTTTGGCTAACTTTAAAGTATGAGGTACATAGTGACCTTACATATGGTGTACAATTATATCATATATGTTACCTCTTTTGCCCCTATGTATGTACATTTTCATTTTGAAAGTCAAAGACTTCATATAAATTTAATACCTTCGTGAGAAATACTTCTTGTACAAGAAATATCCTTTTTCAATTATATTTGAAGTGAACATTAATGTTTTTCAAACAAGCATATGTGTGAATGTCAAATTTGTATTAAAATAAATAAACTCATAAAATGACTCTTATTAGTTGCTATATTATACATATAGATTTTTTCATATTCTAGCCAAAATTCCTATACTAGCGAAATCTTGTTGCTATGTTACAATTTTAAAAATACATTTTAATACATTAGAATACATTTTAATTTCAATTGATCATCTTAAAAATTATATTTAAAACTATTTAGTATTTAATCTTTCAATACTGTTTACTATGCTTAGACAAAAAAATTTAACTATATTATTAAATGACATCCATCTATCTACAGTAGTCACTTAGAATGAAATTTTTAATACTTCTTTGTTTAACATTAAGTGCCTAATTTTTTATTAAATAGAACAAAATTCTAATTAAATTTTTTAAATTGATAATCAATATTTCATTTCATTAATGTATTTTCAGGAAAGGATATGAAAAAAAATATACATAAATGAAATTCATTGCATAGCAAAAATTGTACATTTATGAAAAACTGTTATAAATAATATGAATACAATGAATATTAATGACAAAATGAAATCTCAGTCATTTTGGTCTCTTTAATTCTCTATTATAGAATTGTTAAGTTAAGTATTATCCATTTTATGGATATTCATCAAACAAGTAAAATAAATTCTATCATTATCACATATCTATCGTGATAGATTAAATTCTAATATTTAGATTTAGATTCTGGAATATTTTCTCATATATAAAATTTATGAATTTGGATTTTATCCTTTGAATTGAAAGATATATATATATACAAATTATTTAAACATTTAGTAAATATATAAATCTACTAAAGTTAACTTTTTAAATCTAAGATAGCTGTAGATGATACAAAGATTTTAAAAGACTATTATAAATACTTTGTCAATGATTTCCAAAGAGTTCAGCATTTTCTTCAGTATCCATAGATTGATACCCATGCTGTAAGACAAAGTATTCTATACTAACAATGTATATTACATATCAATCTAAAATTGTTATACGTACACGTCTCTGATGATTACTATAACATTCTTCTAATAATTCAGTTTCCCAATCATCTTCCTCTTCTTCACCAGGCTCAAAATTATACATTGGCATCAATCTATGCCTTAAACGTTCCAATTTTCTTTTTCTCGAGATAATTATTACCTTTAAAAGTATTATATTAACGTTAAAACATGTATGTTTTGTCAAATATTATGCAATTATGCAATTATTTTATTTTCATTAGTAGGAAAAGTTGTTTTTAATAGAAGAAGCTACAAACTAGTAAGATTTTAAATACAAATTACAATTAACCGACCAATAAATTTAAACTATACTACAAAAAGATAATAATACCTAATGTAGAAACATTTATCCAAGCATTATAATTTGCTGAATATTTTACTTTTTTTTTTTTTTTTTTGTTTCTGCAAATGAAAGTTAAAAGATTAAGATATAAGTATAAAAGTGATATCGCTACCCATACCACAGCTGATAATACAATAACAAAGACCACTACACCAAGTGGTACAAAAATGTATTCTATCCCATCTGGCGGGCCAAATTCATCAAAAATTTCTGTCGTTGTAGATACGTATATATTGGTACTTGAAGGTTCAAAGGAAACAATTGTACTATTATTAGGCAACGATGTTATGGCCTTAGAAATATTCCACAATCCATTTTCTTCAGTAGAATTTGCATATGCTTCAGATATTTCGCTGGATATGTTAGTTGCCATAGTAGTTGCCATGGTATAATTTTTAATGCTGTCAACCAACATTCCAGATGTTGCGAAATTTGTAACACTTGTTGAGTTCATCTCGTTCATTGTTGTTTAGATGGAAAACAGTATTCGATTCTTTACAGGAAGCATTAATTTTAAATATATTGGAACGGAATACATTAACATCTATGTTATTTACACTACAGAAGTTACAATTTTTCAAAGCATAGACACTTTAATCCAATTGTCACTTGTTTTACTTTGTTGTACTGAAAACGTAAGAACGTAATATGCAAGAAGCATAACAATAAATACTGTTTATTATTACTGTAATAATATTGATACATTAATGTATCATCACAGATATGAAATGCTCTAATTCTATGTGTAGTTTGAACGATTATAGCAGACAGAAGGGTATCACTTTTTATCTCACGATATTCGAGATTACGAGGTACAAATCGTTCGAAATAAAGATCACGTTCGTCAATTTGACTTTATAAACAAACATACAATTACACATTTCGATCATTCGTTTTTTGCGTTGTGCTATTGTGTGAAAACGCAACGAGAATTTCGTTCCATCACGAGTGTCATCGATTTCATTTCTGTGCTCCCGTTTTCAAAAAGTTTCTGCCTTTTTTCCTTGAAGAACGTCTCGATCACTCGTAACAAAAGTTGAAAAGTTAAAATATCGAAAAGTTTGAGATACGATCGTGTATCTTCGTCTTTTTTATGACTGAACCGTCGAAATGAATATTTTCGCTTTGATTCATTGTTGACTGTATAATGGACCATAGAATTTTGCTCGGAGCATGATACTCGTCCTTCTATTACTCTGTGAAAACAAAAAGTTTTGCCTAATTAGATTTCTCCTTTTAATTTCGATAGTATCGCAATGCAGCTTTCTCGCATAGATACATTGCACATAAAAGACATCTGCATTAGTTCTCCGAACTAATTCCGTTCTAAACTGTACTATCTATCGATGTCTTATCGAGATATTTTTCAACATCGATTCTAATATCTTTAGCAGTATCGTGATGTACGAGAGAGAATTAAAGAATAATCTGAATTGTTAATATGTTTGTAATATGTTTTAATATGCAACAATATCTTCACTAAAAAATGATAAATGTTATATATATATAACATTATATAATATTAATATTTATCACACACACGCGCGCGCGCGCGCGCGCACACACACGATTTGAATATATATTTGAACAATTCAAATTACTTATTCATTTTATAAATACATAGTTGCAATAAGTGATACTACAATTTTTGATTTTGTAGTTCGATATTTTTTTATTTCATATTTTCAAGTTAAAAATAAATTGATAATCATATATATACAAATTCTTAACAAATAAGATTCTGTTCATACAAAATGTACAATTATTTTTATCGTAAAATTTTTTTAATAATTTTTTACATGTTTATAAGTACTTTGTATAAACATCTTGTATGTACCAAAAATATAGAAACTTAATAGAATTTTGAATTTCACGTTATCTAGAAACGAAAGACAATAATTGCAGATCTAAAAATTCTTATTGAATATAAATAAATAAACGAACGATCACAATCTCTTTCTATTCACAATAAAAACATCATAATTCTGATAGTAAAACTAAACGATAAATTAACATAAACTATTGAAACATAAAATTATTCTTAATAACAATTTAATAACGATTTAGATTTCTGTATGTGTTAGTTAAGTAATTGACAAAAAAAATTTCTCCCGTTTATTGTAAATTAATTAATTTCATAAATCTTATATTCTTATTTTTGAATGTCTCGATTGTCGATTTATTACAGTGGATGAAGATAATTCTAGTATACTCAAATAGCTCATATAGTTCGCAAAATGATACTACAGTATTTATTTAGAAAAATATATTTTTGGGAAATTACATAAAGTAGGATAATTGTGTTTTTACATATGAAATTCATAATTTCCTTCTTTATTAATTTACCAATAGTACGAATTATTTATGTAAAAATGTCAACAATATCTCTTCATATAAGTACTAGACCCTACAATAATAACAAAAGTATTCAACACTTTTTATACGAAAAAACAGCAGATCTGCAATGAAATGTGTATTTTATAACAAACATAGGGCTACATAAAAAAGAAAGAATATTATAAATATTTAACGGTGAAAAGTGAGGACGAGAATTGTTCTACTAGTATTAAAAAAATGCAAATCATCCATAACCAATATGGAAAATAAGAAGTCAAAAAACAAATTATCGATACACGATAAATTTTGAAAATACAGACAATGAAAAAGAAAAATCAGTGTTTTACTTACTATATATGCAAGTGTGATGTAAAAAAGGTTGAATTTGTATAATTCACACATAATCATTACATTATAATAAATAGTTTTCATTGCTTTAACAGTGTTCAAAATATATTACAACTTTTATAGTGCTTATACTATAAAGTCATTCATGTTTTCAATTAATTCCTAAATCTTAATTATATTAAGCTTTGTTCGTTGCCATATATCTGTACTCTGTTTCGTATTTTACAACTTCTTTTCATCGACTTGTTTTCAACAAGTAAGAGAACTGCACGAAACAAGAGATCAGTCATTATCAGTCGGTAAAAATGATATTTTATAACTATAACATTCATTTTGCATATAATAAAGTTACATATAAAGAAATTGCATTGTTTAAATAAATTATTCGCATGAAGGAAGAAACAACAAGTGTAAATAGTTACGTTATTTGTTACTTTGTACTACTGAAATTTTTGACAAATATGACAAATGTTTTAAACATTGAGCTCAATATAAAGACATTTTTTCATAAATTCAAATTTACGAATGTGTAAAAAGTTTTATTTAATTAAGTTCTCATTATCACATATTGCACTTCATTATGAATTTTTATCAAATCTTTGTAAATTTCCTTTGAAATTTTTTGCTAATCATGACGAACTAGAAGGAAACTTTTGTGCTGTTTATTTTGTTTATTTTCATGATATTGTTTCCAGCAGTTCTTTATAGTACAGATCTACCGACACGCAAAGATTTAGGAATCTTTTTAAGTCTCGATAAAGGTACGTAAGGTGAAATCCAACAATACGATATTATATGTTCATTGCCATAATTAAAAAGCCATCACCTGCGACGGATTTGTACAATCTCCTATTGTCATTCTATACATAGCCATCTCTGTTATTCCATGGTAATGAACAAAAGCTGCTGCAATCACTAACACGTGGAAGATTTGATGACTCTGAAACTGAATAATATTGCATAGAATTCGAGTTTTCGGAACTTCAAGGTTCAACTTTAAAGGAATTTTTACAATTATTATTATTATACGAAGCTCAAGCTTTTGAAATTTTGAAGCTTTAAGATATCATCGGCACATCACAGTCTACGATATTATTTACAATCATAATTGTATATACAATTTAGCTCGAGCCTTCGAGTTTAAGAGTTCGAGCGTTGAGAATTTAAGCTTTTATAACTCAAAATTCGAATACAGAAAGCTCTGGTTCTTAAGGCTTCAACCAGCTTAGGATTTATTTTTTTATTTAATACAGAAATTAATAAAATTAATGACTATCAATTACACTTAAAAATATAGAAATAAATATTTACCCAAATATCAAACTTGCCAGGGAAAAATCGTTCAGGTACTCTTAATGCATAAAACAGTGCACCTAAGATGTACAAACATCCCATTAATATTAACCATCCAAGAGATGCTTGACTAATTGCTTTAAACCAACCCTCTGCAATGGCATAATGTACTGCTGGTATTACCTGAAAAAAAAAAAAAAAAAATGTAACATTTTGATCATGACGTATTGTCTAATATAATTATATCATTTCATTAACAAATTTATAAATTCTTTGACATATAAATATAATATAGTACACGCTACTCACCCCGCTAAGACCAAATCCCATAAAAACGCCTGCCCTTAATGGTCTGTAACTTGGTTCGCCAAATCGTTCCCATAATGATACGACAATACTCGTTACGCCAAGTATTACAACCACTGACAAATAAATAAGTCTAGGTTGATAATCGCAGTAAAAACCATAGTAAAGCCACGGTACAAAACTACCCATAATTAGCATAGCTATCCCACAGTAATCTAATTTTGAAAACAACTTTCCAACACATTCGCTGTGGCAGTGTACAGTGTGAAAGGCAAATGACATTCCTAGACATATAATAGCACCAGCAAAGAAGGTACCAAATACCAATTTTTCTTCTAATTGTATTTCTATAGGAGGTTGTGTTATGAAGAATATAGCTATGCCAATAAATGCAACGCATCCTGTCAAAAGAATGAAACATGTTAATCTCTTTAAAAATGAAAGTAAATGAAAAGACAGTTCATTAAGAATAAGCATTAAATCTTACCAAGCAAATGAGTCCAAATATTTCCAGTTTCCGTATGAATTCGAAAAATACTTTTAAAACAGGCATAAAAAGATGGTAAGGGTGGTCTGTGGCCAGCATGTAAGAAATCATTATCTTGCAACCACTTTGGAAGGTTTCTAAAATGACACTGCTTCCACGATGCTTCCCAAACCTTAGAAAGATAGTTAATACTTTAAACAGAAAACAATTTGTTAATATGAAAATATACTTGTGTATCTTATAGGTACCTTGCGAACAAATTCTTCTGCTTGCTCTGCAGCATTATGTGCTAACGCACCAAGATCAATTTCATCACTTAACACACCAGCTTTTAATACTTCTGTCATCTGCAAAGCGTACGTTAAACTCTGTAATCTGATTATCTTTTTAACTAACACATGACGCAGAAAAAATTATCAACAATTAATGTCGATAATTAGGATTGTAATTACACACACCTCGCAATCCAAAAGATGATCATCCTCGGGAGTCGAAGGTAATGGACAACCAACTCCGTCCTCTTCTTCTGCCAAACAGCTTGCATCATCATCCTCTAATAATTCTTTAACTTCATGCAACCCTGGTACTTCACTGTTTAATAACACACGTTCACTCCATGGAATTCTATGCCTAATCTCTGATTCAGGTATCGCATTATCATCGCTCCTTTTATCTTCCACGATGACATCCTCATATCGTGACATTTTGTAGGAGTTCAATTATTAATTTCTAAAACGCACAAGTTATCAAGAAGACAGATATTGTAATTTAAATATTAATATTAAATGCAAATAATTAGAAAAATATAAAACTGGAGGGCAATTCATTATCAATGAACGGTACAATATTAAATGATAGAAACAATTCATTTTGCAATTACATTTATCGATAAGTTATAAATTTTCTAATTTTCTAATAAATTATAAACTTTCTAATTTTCTAACAGCAAGAATATTTACTTTGAAACTTCGATTTAACTGTAAGATGCAATGTAATAAACAAATAGATGTAATATGATAATGAAATTCCCAAAGTAACAAGCTCATCGAAATACAAATCAACTAATTTGTCCAGCTTCGCACGACTAACTGATCATAGTCCAACTTTTAAAAACTAATGCTATGAAAGGTCGTGACTTTTTATCCAAGTGAATTACATAAATGTACACGTACGTTAACTATTGCGAAATGATAAGTAATTTAGTTAACACGTATAATCCTCTCGAAATTAGAATGATTACATCGAAATGTCGTTGATCATCGTACGTATGATCATTATATAATTAAAAAAAAAAAAATGATTACACATTTATCGCGTATTTGAAAATTGCACTATTCGTAGTAAATGAGAAATCGAAGCAGAAGAATGAATTTTGCGAGTACAAAGTTCAGTTGGCCGATCAGAAACAAGGCATTGTTACATTTAATACGTACTCGTTATGTGACAATTCCTCAAAAACTGTTACACTGACGCCATAGATATTTAATGTTCCCCAATAGAGCAAATAAAACGAAATAATTCAAAACATAGTTTACCGATAGATGTAAATGGCTTTTCACGCAAGTACTAATTTTGGTTGTTCATTGCTACGACAGTGGTCGAAAATACTCGAACACATAGACACCACGTGTTAACATTGACATACATATGATCCAATTGTCAGTAGTAATATTTATTTCACAATTACGATTTTGTTAATTTCCATGAAATTTAATAAATTCGACCGCGCGTGTCGGGGAGAATTTATCAAACGGAAATAAATACTAATATGTTTGTGCCACATTTTTGATCAAACGAGACTTAATCGTTCTCAAAATATGTTCGATGTGAAAATTTGTTTTCGACATAAAAATCAAATACAATATTTTATAGAAAGTGAGAAAAATTTTTCGACAGTACTTATACTTTGTTTTTAATTAAAGAAATGCTATAAATTACATCACATATATATATATATATATATATATATTATATATATATATATATGGTATATATATAATGATATATATATATATATATATATATAATTATAATTAAATCATTTTTATCCACAGTAATTGTTTATAAAAATAATAGTAAATGTGAATATGCAGAGTGATATGTTTTTAAATATAATTATTCACATAATTATTCTAGAGTAACTAACGTAGAGTAGTATAAATTGTGCGAAGTATAACCTAACAAACTTGCACGTTGATAAGCAATTAAAGATAATAAAATATATATTACTCCATAATTACAGATCATTTGATATAAATATTCGTCAATCTATCCTAGTCATATCAAAATGTTTAAATATATATTAGAATTGACTTTTATTCAAATTGAAAATGTGTTCATGAAAAAAACACTTACGTGCAAATACAATTATTCTAAATTAAAACCGTTACAAACTCGCTGAATAATGCTTATGCTGGAACATATGTGTACACATAATTATTCTAGAGTAACTAACGTAGAGTAGTATAAATTGTGCGAAGTATAACCTAACAAACTTGCACGTTGATAAGCAATTAAAGATAATAAAATATATATTACTCCATAATTACAGATCATTTGATATAAATATTCGTCAATCTATCCTAGTCATATCAAAATGTTTAAATTTCATTTTTACTATTTATGTCATGAACAATTGTATTCGTTAAAGATATTAAAGCTATTCAATCACAATATTATGTTGCAATAATCTATGAAAAAATTTGTGAAGAATCAATAGTATCTTTAGTATCATATTGTCAATATTTTAACAGCTCTATTACAATTCAATGTTTGATTAAGTAACTTAAATATGTACGTGAAGTTTTGTATAATCTATATATATGATCTATCGTTGAAGTATACGTATTAAAAAAATAATGTAATTCTATATTAACATAAATAAATATATAGAAGAAAAATGGTACTAGAAACTGGAATATTTTCGAAATTTATATACATTACAATTGTGGTTGCAACTTATTGGTAAGTTTCCTTCATCTATTTTTCATTTAAATATGTTATCTGACTTTGATCTTGCAATGAAAAAATAAAATTATTTAATTTCTATTGGCAAACTTGTCATATATATAAATAATTGTCATACATATATATATATATGACAAGTAATTGAACACTTTTACAGGATAATTTCTATATTGACGGTATTTATAAATAAAGCTCTTTTATCCAGTAATACTATAAATTTGGATGCACCTCTTTTTATAACATGGTGCCAATGTGTAATATCCTTGATCATATGCATAATTCTTAGCAATTTGTCAAAGTGGTTCCCAAAATATATTAAATTCTCTTGTGGTAATCCATGCACCAAAGAAACACTTAGAAAGGTAAGGTTATAATTTTCTGGTGCTAATCATATTTTTGTTGTTTTTTTATCTATTTATAGGTATTGCCACTGTCTCTTCTATTTACTGGAACAATTGCGACAAACAACTTATGTTTAAAATATGTTGATGTTGCATTTTATTACATAGGACGTTCATTAACAACTGTATTTAATGTTATTTTCACATATCTCATGCTAGGTAAGGAACTTTTTAAAAATAAAGAAGGATTCATCCAGATGTAATAACTTGTAACAACTCCACAGGTCAAAAGACTTCTATAAATTGTATTGCGTGTTGTGCATTTATTGTGATTGGATTTTGGCTTGGTGTAGATCAAGAACATATTGCTGGTTCTTTGTCTATTCTAGGAACAATTTTTGGTGTACTAGGATCATTAACTCTCTCATTATATTCCATTCATATGAAACAAGTCCTTCCTAAATTAGACCAAGATATTTGGTTACTCTCTTATTGTAACAATGCATATAGTGTCATTATATTTCTTCCATTGATGTTGGCTAATGGAGAATACATTACAGTGTACAATTATGACAAAATTGGGTCTTCATATTTTTGGTTTGCTATGATCCTTGGTGGTATTTGCGGTTTTGCTATTGGTTTTGCTACAGCACTTCAGATAAAAGTAACGTCTCCTTTAACACACAATATTAGTGGAACTGCTAAAGCCTGTGCACAAACAGTTTTAGCAACTTATTGGTTCAATGAAAAAAAATCATACTTGTGGTGGATAAGTAACTTTGTTGTACTTGGTGCTAGTGCGATGTATGCTAGATTAAGACAACTTGATTTAAGTAAGAAATACAAAGAAGAAAAACAGCAATCACAAGTGTGAAAAGATGTGAATAATTTACTCGAATTAAAGTATATAACATAGATTAAATTTTATTGTATAAATTTTATATAAAAATGATTAAAAAAATAAAATTATTTTTATAAAACAGTATAAATTATTTCTTATTTTGTTTGTTCTTTGTAATAAATATTTAATTTTAATTAGAATTTTAAAAATTCATGAAAGACGTTATTTTATCATCAATGTATATTTTCATATCAAGCAATTTTTGTAGAAACGTTTTTTTGATAATATGAAGTCGTTGTAAGATATTCCACTATACTTAAATATGATATTTTGTATATATTAATGTAAAAAATATTAAAGATATATTTAATAAAAATAAAATAAAAATGAATAAATTATTAAAATCTTGACGCAAGGCCACCTCCACGACTATCTGAATGGCTTGACATTAAATCTTTCCTTTTTATAATGATATTCACGCTTTTTAATACTGAATCAGTTTCCAAATGTGGTGTTGGTACAATTAAGTTTAACTGACTTCGTATTACTGCATCTATAGAATGTTTTGGATCATTTTCTATGACAAATCCATTTGACGAAAAATAATACCTAAAATATAAATTGTGTTAAAAAAAATATTTCCACAAATTTTATATAATTTTATAAAAGGTAAAATCTATTTTTTACCTTGGATGTTCAATAGCTTCAGAAACGTTTAATTGGCGCACTATAATATTGTATAATAATTGTCCAATAATTAATATATCATCAGTTCCAAACACTCCTCTTAATCCACATAATGCTTTTTCATTATGAAAAATTATTGGAACGAGTGTGGATAAGGTATTGTTAGTAACAGCTTTATCCAGTAAAAAACCAGCACTTGACATGTGTCCAAGACCAAATGGTGTACTAAGTCCACTATAAGAATTGTACATTTATATCATCAAATATATTAAATGAAATATATTAAACTTTTATGATACTAACGTTATAATACAAACATATGTATCTTCCCAGTCCATTGCAACAACTCCAGTATATCTTTCTTCTTCAACTAAAATGATTACTATATGAATTCAATATTACTGCAAAACGTGTATATACATACATATCTATTTCTTTTTAAATAAAATAAAAACAATATAACAAACCATGTTGTTTTATTTGTAACGATATTGAAATTGAATTTATTAATGTTTTTGCTACTTCTATATCTGCTTCTACTATAGATGTATTATCAGATATTTTAAGATTTTCCAGTGCTGCAATCATTGATTTTAATAATGACATATGTGGAGAGTAATATATCACATGTTTATAAAAAATTGATTTTTTTGCTATATATACATCAGGTTTATAATTTACCAACTGTGGAAGAAGCTTTAAAAGTTTAATTTTATCATGTAGAAGTTTCTGTGAAAAAATTCCATTATATAACACTGAAAATGAAACAAATGTATTAATATATATTAATAAACAAATTTTTTAATTGGTGTAATTAAGATAAAATTATTATACCATTAGTGCCTTCCAGTGCTACAGCGTTTAACAAATCACTAAGATCATGTAACTTTAATATATCTCCTGCATTGATACGGCCATACAGAATTTCATAATTAATATTTTTTGATATTTCACTTGCTAATTCTTTTGATACAACAAATCCTTCTTTGGCTAGATATACAGAAGGTTTAACAATTTTATTCCATGGTAGTTTACCTTTTAATTTATGTGCATGTTCTAATCCTTTTAACACTGCTGGTATGCGTATTTCATCTTGTACAAAATTACCTAGCACATACACATAATGTAAATAATATAAAATTTGAAATGTTCTTTCAATTATTATTCAAATACATACCTTTCATTGTATTATTAGCAAAATCAACAATAATTGCTTCTGACTGCTCTTTATGATTATATATCATCATATAACCACCTCTAAAATAATAATTATAAATTATAATAATTATTAATAAAGTTATGAATGTAACTTACCCACCCAGACCAGTTTTATGTGGAGCTACCACCGTCATACAAATGGTAGCTGCTATAGCTGCATCTACTGCATTACCACCTTTTCTTAATATTTTACTTCCAATTTGTGAACAATTTGTATAATCTGTTGCAACTGCACCATGAATGCTAGTTTTATCCTGATATAAAATAATATTATAAGTGATATTTATAGCTTATTATACAATATTTTTTTATATTAGTTTAAATACCTGTGGACTTCCATCAGCATATAAAATTTGTAAAATTAACGTTGTTGTAATAGAAATGGTCAAAATAGTAAAACAGCTTATAATAAATTTCAGACCATCTCCACAATACATACTTAATGTGTATTTGTAACTTCTACCTTTTGTTAAAGGACATTCTTCTCCAGAGGCTTTTAAAATCATAGTAATTTAATATATAATGAGAATTTTTTACAATATTGTGCATAATTAAAACAGTAATGATAAGACGTTCTTGTAACAAATTTGTAATTTTCTTTTTGTGTGTAAAAAAACATTACATTTAGTAAAATTACTATGAAAAACAAATTGCATAGGTTAAAAAAAGCTACTAAGAATAGCTACTATTTACATTAAATTTATTATATATATATATATATATATATATATATATATGTATAAAAAATCTAGTAATTAAAGTAAAAATTAATGACATTTTGAAAAATATTATAGGACAATGATAACTTATAAATAAATAAGGTTATATCTAAATTTTTCGGATATTTATAACAACAATAAGGAAACAAATAAAATAAATAGTACTTACAAGAATTATTATAGCGCATTGTAAATACATGAATTAATCTAAATACTGAAAAAAAAAATATATGTGAAATTGCTCAATGATATGCACATAGACAGTATACACATATATAAATATATGTATTCACGTTTTTCTAACTGTAAATTTAACTCGTTTTTTGTACTGTAAGATTAATAATTGAAAACATTTTAAAATAATTAGTTTTCAATTTCTGTTATTTCAAAAAATTTGCTTAATGTCATACTTATATATATGCTTATATTATTTAACAAAAGATTGTGACTATTACTTTGCTTTTAAATAAATAAAAAAATGAAATTTTTATAAAAAATAATTGCTTTCCACTCTTTTGCTAGAATATTATATGTAAAAATAGTTACACATAATTTCTTTTATAACAAAATTTTAAAAATAAAAAAAAAATGTCAATTGATATAGTAGAAATCTTAAAAGAGCCAAAAATGACAAAGGTGTGTGCACCAATGGTTAGATACAGCAAGTAAGTAATAAAAAAATTATCCTTTTAATATTTTTTCAACATATAATAACAAAGAAATGATATAAATATTTTTTTAACAGATTACAATTTAGAACATTAGTAAGACAATATGATTGTGATATATGTTTTACACCTATGATCTTAGCTGATTCATTTGTACAATCTGAAAAAGCTAGAGATAATGAGTTTTCAACTAATAATGGGGATAAACCACTAATTGTTCAATTTGCTGCTAAAAATGTATATGATTTTCTTAATGCAACAGAGCTAGTTGCTCCGTAAGCTTTCCCAAAATATTAAATCTAGTTTTATAATCAATAATATAATATATATTTGTACATTTAATCAATCATTTTTTTTTTCAGATATTGCAACGGAGTTGACATAAATTGTGGGTGTCCACAGCGTTGGGCATTAAAAGAAGGATATGGAGCTGATTTACTTAAGAAACCAGATCTTGTAAAAGATTTAATATATCAAGTGAGAAATCGCATTCCACATCCTTTTACTGTATCTGCAAAAATTAGATTGTTCAAGGATATTGATAAAACTATTGACTTCTGTAGAATTCTTGAGAAAGCAGGTGCTTCATTTCTTACCATTCATGCTAGAACTCCGGAAATGAGATGCGAACCAATTGATTTGAAAAGTTTAAAATTAGTAAGAGATAGTGTGAAATTACCAGTCATTGCTAACGGAGATGTAAAAAGTTTAGAAAGTGCAGAAAACTTGTATAAGGAAAGTAATTGTGATGCAGTGATGTCTGCAAGAGGAATTTTAACAAACCCAGCTCTTTTTTCTGGATATACAGTTACACCTCTTGATTGCGTACAAGATTGGGTTGATATCACGTCGACTATACCGACCCAGTTTATATGTTTCCATCATCACCTTGTATTTATGCTAGAAAAAATACTCCCCAAGAAAAATAGATTGTTTTTCAATAGTTTGCAAAATAAAGCAGCTGTTCTGGAATTTTTAAAAGATACTTATGGCATAAAACCTAACAACAATTCTAAATCATTTGATGTTATTAAATGCATCTTTAATACGTCACACAAAAAATATAACAAAGATGTTGCGAAAGATGATGATGATTTAAGTATGAATTTTTTAAGTAACATATTTGCAGAACAATAATTTTATTGCTAAATATAAAGAATGAAAATATTTTTATAGTTACATCCTGCTATGAAACTATTATGAAATTTAGAAATTTCACTTTGTGAAGAAATTAATGACATAATCACAAGATAAAATAGTTAGTGTTATTATTAAAAAATTAATATTAGAAAAATTTATATGCAATATATGTAATTTTATATATATATATATATAAATAATTTAACTTTTAACTTTTTCTGCATGAAAGCATTTCATTATTGAAATTTAAATTGTACGGTACTAGTTTTCAATACTGAACGATAGGTGCGCTAAGATCTGACTACAATAAAGTAAGACTTTTATAACCGCGAAACTTGTAAAATTTATTATTGCTTATTAGCTCAACAAATGAAATGTATATACCAATTCTACACGAAAGTAACGATGTTACAAAATAAAATTACAAAATAAAGTATTTTGAAATTAATGCATTCGAAAATGATGTATCTCAATTCAAAATGGTAAGTCTTTGCAAAATTGGTTAAAAATTCTTTTGTTGAAATTAATTTAACTTTTATTGAAAAATGACTTATATTAACAATTACAGAGTCAATAATAGCTAAACATAATCTTCATACTTTGGCTCTTAATATTCAAAGACTTGTTTATTATCATCATTGTTATTGAATTTAATTTTTATATATGTGTTTGTTATATTTTAATTTCATTTTTATTACTTTTCATGTTCGTTGCATGTAAGATTCGATCTTTGGCTCCTAGTAAAACTGGTAAACGTCCATTGCTATCTGATATATCCAATAATGTAATACCATCAAGGCTTGTGTCACCCGTTCAGCAGGTGAAAAAAAAGGTTTGTCGCAGCGTCAAAAATGTACAAATACCAGAATATAAAGCAGTAACCCTTTCATTTGATGATGTACAAGCTACTCAAGAAATAATTTCTGAACATGTGAGTATATAGTTAGATAGTCATCATTTAATAAATAATTAATACAAATTCTGTATAATAATACAATAAGTTACAATGCAAATTTACAGGAAGAACGTATGAAAAAACTCCTTAGTAAGCCATTTAAAATACCAATTCCTGGTTATCAATTATCTGGCCGTGCACTAGGAATACGTTTATCTGGCCCTCGTAGGGCCTTACATGATCCTGAGGAAGCTAATGCACTTGTTGTTTATTTACCTCCTGAATTATCTGAACATGAGAAATTGAAAGTAGATCAGTAAGTATAAGTATTTTATAATTATGAAGTTTTGTTAAAAATTCCTTGTAATTCCTGTTCATTTATATTTCAGATCTAAACAATTTGTGCATGTGGTGGTAGATCCTATATTATGTAATATTTTAAGGCCTCATCAAAGAGAAGGTGTAAAGTTTATGTACGAGTGTGTAACAGGAAAACGCATTGAAGGTGCCTACGGATGCATTATGGCAGATGAAATGGGTCTTGGAAAAACTTTACAATGTATAACTCTATTATGGACTCTATTAAAACAAGGTAAATTGACACTTAGAATATAATATTTTTTCCTACATAATGCGTAAAATTTACTATGTTTGAAGGGCCTGAAGCTAAACCACTTATAGAGAAAGCTATTATTGTTGCTCCAAGTTCATTAGTTAAAAATTGGTATAACGAGATCTTTAAATGGTTAAAAAATAAAGTTCAACCACTGGCAATTGATGGCGGAAACAAAGCAGACATTGATGCAAAACTTACTGGATTTATGAAAACTTATGGTCGTAGGTGTATAAATCCTATTTTGATAATCAGTTATGAAACTTTTCGCTTGCACGCACACGTTCTTCATCAAGACGAGGTTGGACTCGTATTGTGCGATGAAGGACATCGTTTAAAAAATTCCGAAAATCAAACGTATCAAGCGCTTATAAAATTGAAAGCCAAAAGAAGAGTATTACTTAGTGGAACACCTATCCAGAATGATCTTTTAGAATACTTTTCTCTTGTACATTTTGTTAATC
The DNA here is from genome assembly GCA_032399595.1 of Tetragonula carbonaria. Taxonomy (NCBI): domain Eukaryota; kingdom Metazoa; phylum Arthropoda; class Insecta; order Hymenoptera; family Apidae; genus Tetragonula; species Tetragonula carbonaria. The sequence continues at coordinate 1,947,714 of JAUCRC010000008.1, forward strand.
AAGGACTACTGGGAACTGCACAAGTACGTCAGTTAATGTTTTTTGAAAATTAAAAAAGACTTCAAATATCAATATCAATTTTATATTAAAATTTCGTTCTTCAGGAATTTCGGAAAAAATTCGAAATACCAATTTTACGTGGTCAAGATGCAGCTGCAACAGATGCTGAACGTACTCTTGCTCAAGAACGCTTAACGGAATTAGTAACCATTGTGAACAAGTGTCTTATTAGACGTACCAGTGCCTTACTTTCAAAATATTTACCTTTAAAATATGAATTAGTGGTGTGCATAAAAATGGGAAAATTACAAACTGATCTCTATAATAATTTTATACAAAGCGATAGTGTCAAAAGATCGATGGAAGGTTTGTGGTTTATAAGTTTAATTTAATTCTTTAATAATTATAATTGATAATTCGTTATAATACTTGAAGTTGTTAAATGTAATTGGTATGGTTTATTTTTTTGATTATAGAAAATTTAGAAAATTCCAAGAAGGGAAAAAGTTTTTCTACACTTGCAGCAATCACATTGTTAAAAAAGTTATGCAACCATCCCGATTTAATATATGACAAAATATTGGGAAAATGTGATGGATTTGAAAACGCTGCAAAATTAATGCCAGCAACTTATAACACAAGGTACGTAACTGAAAAAATTTATCGTTCTATAATATTCTAAGTTTATTATTCCATATTATTCCATAATATCGAACTTTTTAATTTTATTTCCAGAGAAATCATGCCAGAATTATCCGGGAAGCTAATGGTATTAGATTGCCTTTTAGCATCTATTAAAACAACAACAAATGATAAAATTGTTTTGGTATCTAATTATACACAAACTCTCGATCTGTTTGAGAAACTGTGTCATAAACGTTGTTATAATTATGTTAGATTGGATGGCACTATGACCATTAAGAAAAGATCAAAGGTAGTAGAAAAATTTAACGATCCAAATAGCAATGACTTCATTTTTATGCTCAGCTCTAAAGCTGGAGGCTGTGGGTTAAATCTTATCGGTGCAAATCGTCTTGTCATGTTCGATCCTGACTGGAATCCTGCGAATGATGATCAAGCTATGGCTAGGGTTTGGAGAGATGGTCAGAAGAAGCTCTGTTTCATATATCGTTTCCTTTGCGTACGTAAAAGAAGGATTATACGATTCTTCTTTAGAAATCAATTCCTTATTTGAATATATTACAGACTGGTACTATCGAAGAAAAAATTTTCCAAAGGCAAGCGCATAAAAAGGCATTAAGTTCGACAGTTGTAGATCAGGAAGAAGACGTTGCAAGACATTTTACGTTAAATGATCTACGAGATTTATTTAAATTAGAAGAAAATACTATATCAGATACTCATGCTAAGTAAGTTTATCAAAAATAAGAAAGTTCATAGTTATTAATGAAATATACTTATTCGTATGTTATAGGTTCAAGTGTAAAAGATGTGTTAATGGCATAGAAGTAAAAGGACCACCCGAACAATCGGACTGTAATTCGGATTTATCAGATTGGAGACACATCTATAATCCACGACATTTACCAGATATACCGTTACGACAGTGCTGGTCGAGTGGGATTTCATTTGTTTTCTGCCATCGATCGCATGAACAAGTTAAATAAGATTATAATTTTTAAGAATATTTGTGTATAGAATAATATAAAGAAAGCAATATTTTTTTACTGTTTCATATTTCATACATACTTTTGTACAAAAGTTGTTACGCTTATTTAGAACGAAATCTGTATAAACAAATGCACAATAAATATTATGTATTTGTTTAATAGTAGAATTTACATTAAATACTAATTGAAATTACATTATAACACTATCATAAATATTACGTAGAAAGGTAAAAGAAAATAATTTAATTGTATAAAAGTTATTGCATAAATCGATTAAATGTGTAAAATACATTTTTCCTTGCGGAAGTTTATTAGTTATTAAACAGTCTCTAATTTTTCTTTTCTGCTACGTTACTATATTAATTTAATAACGTACTCAGAGGTATTGATTTCAAAAGCTATTACATTTGTAATTTCTAAATTTAATGTATTTTGAAATTGAGCGTTGTCTAAATTGCAATCGAAATTACAATTCACCAAGCAAGCATACGATATACAATACGATATATATAAAATGTGCAAGTACATAAATCAAAATGAGAAATATAATTTTTAAGAATAATCATCTAAACGTAGTTTAGACGAAGTACCGAAAGTTGGGCAAATTTTCAAGGTGTTCACAATGTGTGAACATAAGGCGTGAAAGTTAGAACGCGATGTTTTTGATAGAGGTAATAAATCCATAAGCTCGTTCTCAGACGAGTTGTGCGTAGAAAACCAAGGGTCAACGAAGGCTTCAGGAATTTGCTCCACATAAACAGAAGCAATAAGAAAGGAGTGGAGGGGGGAGGAGTAAGAGGAAGCTAGAGTGGGAGAATGCAAATAATGGAAGCGAGGGCACGTGATCGTTGAACACGGTTTCTGATTGGTTGAAAGGAATCAGCGCTGCTTTCTCTCTCGGCTCGGCGCCCGTTCGCGTTGCCCTTCTTCCGAGGTTTCGTGCAGCTGCCCGCTCAGAATAGTTCCAGATGTGGCCATGTTTAGTTTGATCTTTGAAGTTTTCGCTCATCGTCTCATAAACTGATACATTTTTATACAATCTGCTGACAGTAATACGCTCTGTCCGACCATCGTACTTTTTCGCCTGCCTGCGACTAGTCTCGTTCATAAATAACATAATTCTTCTTTCGCTGAGATAAATAATCTGAGAGTACGCGGAAGTATACACGGAGAGACGTTAAAAACGCTGTTGTCAATCCATCCAGGACGTACGAATCGCGTTAAGCGCGTGCATCAGAAACATTTTCTTTTTTTTTTTTTTTCCTTTTTTTTTTTCTCTCGATCGAATTCAACACAGACGCACGTCTGATTAATTCGCAGTTCTTTGAAAAGGCGAGAGACGAGGAAATTATTTTGTCGCTCCCTTTCTCTCTCTCTCTCTCTCTCCCTCTCACACGTGCTCTCTCCGATAAATTCTCAATCGGAAAAAGGGAGCATCGTTATCAGACACACGCGGGCAATCGTCAAAGTGGAAACTACACCTTTTTGCGTTATACTTTGCGAGAAGCTTCGAGTCGCATCATCGAGGAGAAAAAGCTTTTTTTTTTCTTTTTCTTTCTTTTCCATCCGATTGTTACGGGATTTTGAAAAAAGAAAAAACCGACGGAAACACAAAATCGCGTGTTTCTTATCGAGCTCGGCTCTTATCTTCGTGTTTTAACTTTGATGTTCAAGAGCGTAACGGGAAAAAAAGAAACACCTCGGAAACGCCTGTAAGCGAGAGGCTTATCGTCGGTCGGCCATATGCCACGTCAGGTCAGAATGACGTCGCAGTGGTAAGATCGCGACATTTGACGAAATTTAATAGCCGCAGAAAGGAGCGGACCACAGTGAAATATCCACCATCCATTCTTCGCCGAATCGAGAAGTGCAAACGATACAAAACGGACAAAATAGAGAGAGACAAACGGAAACTTTAATCGAACAAGGCGTAGCCTGAATTGTGTACAGGCCAGAAGAGTTGTCGAGAGGAGTATAAAGAGAGAAAAAAAAAAAGAAAGAAAGAGGACAGAGGCATGTAACTATAAGGCAACAATAGAGAGAGAGAGGAAAAAACAAAAAGAAACAGAGAAAAACGTTTTTTTAATAAAAACTTCTGGTATATTCGGTTGTTGGGTGCGCGCACGCGCACGCCCGAGAGAAAGAGAAACGGAGAGACACGATTCTTTGTAGGTTAATTAGTGTCCTGGTAATTGAGTATTTTTTTTTTCTCTTTTTGAAAAATTCTTTCAAATGCTAGAATTCAGGCACGCGATTATATTACAAGCAAAGAGCCATCGAGTGTGGTCGCGTCAATCGATCGAATGATCATCGTCGGGCCACAGTGCTATATCATACGGTACAAAACACGATCGATCGGGACAAAACAATGGCATTAGAGAGTGTTTCCGCGGCCGAGACTCTAATCCAAAGGTTTGCCTCCACATTTTTTATTCACCAATAAATCAGCAGTCGAAATTTTTCAGACTGTTATACTCTATACCAACTCACGTTACACACATACTTGACCTCTCCCCTCTCCGGAAGCTCCGTGCTGTTTCCCCGCTTTCGTTTCAGTATATACCATGTCATTGGCACTGTGAGAAAAAAAAGGGAAAAAAAAAGGGAAAACGAACTTGTATTATCATTCTGCTCTCTCGAATACGCATAATTTGCTTCCTTTTTTTTTTCGTTTGCGATTCTCCTTTGATTCTTCACTGCTCTGAAATTGAACCAGAATTTCTATGGCATTTCTTCTTTGTACTGTAGAATCTGTAATGTAAAATTGAACATCGAATACTTTGCCTGCCGTTCTTGAGGCCAAGGTCATCTTGATGACGAAGAGATTCTTTGACGTGTATATTTCAATATACAATTACTTGAATGTTGATTCGAGCAATATTTCAAACTAGAGATAAAAATGTTAGCTTTGTGGCGATTCATATGCCATGTTCTAAATATATACTAATGTACATAACAGATTTTCACGGTATATTTCGGCGAGCATTGAAGAACTAATTTTGGTATAAAGTCGTTTGGAAAAAGAAAGTTTGTGTAAATAAAAAAGTTATGCACGAGATCTTCTCGGAGGGACGAATATACATATACAGATACATACACATACATTTTCCGGTTTGAGTTGATATATTTATACAAATGTCTAACACACTAAATTCAGAGACTAAATTTATACACAGCGCGACGCAGCGTGCGCTATATATGTATATTCATATGTACATTTGATTTGCATACACATGTGTATACCCTTACACATACATATATACACACGTGAATGAACGAACAAACGAGGTCTACACGCGAAGAAATTCTGACGCATGATATCGAAAAATGTTACACGCACTGTTGGCAATGTTGTAACGATGACAATGAGATATGCTGTAAAAATAATGTGACATTATACATTAATATCCGATGTTCATGCTATTGCATTGATGACAAATTATGATAGTTAATGATGAATAATGATGTTAATAATGAACACGATTTGTGGGTAAGGAAATTCCAATTTATTTATTTTCCTTCATGGTATACAAATATGATGCGTTTCTTTTTTTTTACTATGCTAATTTAACAATCTTCCAGCGCCTGCAACTTGCAAACTCTCTTTTTTCTTTCCGTATTCGTATATTATTTATTTTAAATATGTGGGATTGTTATCGTGCATTCACTTCATTTAATATGAATTTCTCGTTTATATTACTTTCTACTTTTACATACTGTACGACTGTACGAATGTACGTTTCTAAAATACGCTCTTTACCGGATAAGCTGACGATAGCGGGCATTGAAAAGAATTATTTTTCAACCGTGTATTACGTTGACTATGTATGTTTCAAAGTTGCATCGATCGATGTACTACAACGTGTCGTTAGTCACCTCCCAAAGCAGCCAATGTTTTCAGGTCAACTAGTAGCGGAAGCTCCTTTCAGCTATACTCTGCTCGACCAAAATTCGATGTTCCTTTATTCAACGAACAACGTGTAATATCTAATAATTATTGCTGTCCCTGACAGCTTCTATGATTACAATCCAATTTTATTCTAGCTACTTTTTTATTTCGTTTTATCAAAGAAATGCGTTTTGCATTTCTTTTTAATGAATTTTAAATGATGATGATGATGATGATGATGATGATGATGATGATGATGATGATGATGATGATGATGATAATGATTACGCTGATGCTGATGCTGCTGCTGCTGCTGATGCTGATGCTGCTGTTGATGATGATGATGATAATAACAATGAGGATGATGATGATGATAATGATGATAATTATGACGATAATGACAAATGATGATGATTTTAAAGTGAAATAAAAAAAATTTTCAATTTCACTTTCATGGATAAAATAGACAAACAAATATAACAAATTATAGCTTTGAGAAATGGATGAAATAATGGATATTTGAGAATATAATATTCATATATAATTTAATTATTTTAATTTTTTAGTTAATATTATAAATAAATTTTACTCTTACTCTTATTTCTATTCTGTAGTATAGAATTATTTAAGATTAAAATTTATTTCAAGTCTCTTAAAAAAGAGAGTGACATTGTTGATCAAGCAAAATCTCTGTCACCGTTGCAAACATTGAACATTTTATTTTAGTTATATGTAAAGTATATAACTAAACTATACGATATTAGGTATAAAAAAGAAAATGTATGTTATACATTTTTAGCTAATAATATATTTTTGATATATGTCTAGCAATGATGATAATGACTTGGAAGATGGGGAAATTCCATCCGATGAAGATGATGAGCCTCTACCACCACCAATACATAATGATGTCAATAAAAATGCATCAAAAGCAGATGTACAGAAAAATAAAACTTTTGATTCTAAATTTAATAAAAATAAAAAATCAAGTGTTCAAGGAAGTAGCAAGCATGATAGATTTTTAAAATACAAAAATCCATCAGAAGATTGGGCAGGAGATGTAGAAAAAGCAATTAGGGCAGCATTGGAAGAAGATGGTGCTAGAAATCAAGATTCCAAATCTAAAAGTAAAAATAATAGAAATAAGAGTAGAAAAAGAATAAGGGATGAAAGGGAGGAGGACCGTAATAAAGATCAAAAGGTTTTATAGCAGTTAATTATCATTAGTAGAATTAATTCAAACCAGTATTTCACACAGATTCATTATAAATTTATGATTTACAGAGAAGAAAAGTGAGCGACGATGAAAATGTTAATGAAGATGACGATGAAATGTTATTTGTTAGGGGTGCTTCACCTATTAGGAAAGATTCGCAAGAGAATAATTCTCCAAGACATTCAAACGAACATGAAAATTTTGATAGTAATTCAGATTATGATGAGAGGCCTAATGTAAATCGACATAGAGATAATGATAATAAACGCAGTAATTCGAGAGGAGGTGGCGGTGGGGGAGGTACGATAATGTATCAATATTACCAAGTTGACTTAACTTTTTTTTCTTGTATATTAGCTACAAATGATGTTTTTATCATGTAGGACGTAGAGGCGGTAAAAATGAACGTGGCGGTAAAAATAAAACCCGTGGGCAAATGCGAAACGATAGAAATGGACGGAGAAATCAAAATATCGATCATAATCAAGATCCAGATGCTATATGCGTTTATTACATGCAAGGAAAGTGTCATAGAGGAGACGATTGTCCCTTTTCACACAATGCTTTGCCACCACGAAAGATGGAACTATGCAAGTTTTATCTCATGGATTGTTGCGCAAAGAGAGATAAATGTCTTTATATGCATCATGACTTTCCATGTAAATTTTTCCATACAGGATTAAAATGTAATCAGGGAGAAAATTGTAAGTTTTCTCACCAACCTTTAAACGAACAGGTACTTATATTTCAGCTTTTATATTAATATACTTTAGAAAAGCGTACATTAACTATTATACTTTTACGCAGGTGAAAGGAATTTTATTGAAACACTTAGAAACAGCACCAAAAGAAATTCTTGGAGATTTCCCACGTTTAAGTAGAGAAGGAGCAATGTTAATGATAAATAATACAGCGAGAACATTGGCACAAGGTCAAGAAATTACAAATCAAAAAATTCCGAGTCTTTTTGAACTCAATATATCAGCACCGACTAGTACTACAGAAAAGAGTAACGAAAAAGAAGAAAAAGGTATTTAGATATATATATATATTTTTATTTATATTTTTAAGGGTATAGTTTGTACTAAAAATAAAACTTATTTTATTAGAAGAACAAACGCAACAGCAGAAAACTGTTAGAGAAAGGAAATCATCAGGAAAGAAAACTCGTTGGGGTTCTGACGAAGATAGAGTTCCATACGAACAAATTATGCTGCTGCAATCATCAGCCAATGAGCTTGGTTTGCAACTTCCTAATGTCGCGTTGGGTTTAGCGACTCAACAACATCTGCAGAAGCCTTTAGCCCAATCTATGCCAAATATGGACTTTTATACTGAAGCTAATAACATCGAATCAAACAAAACAAATTTAATCAAAACAAGGGACAGAGAAGATTTTACAAAAGACGTAGAAGAGGATGAGATACTGGAACAGGCATGATAATTATAGTTTTATGTTATGTAATAAATTTTTAACTACAATATTATATAATATTATATAATATTTTTTACTTTTAGGCAAAAAAGAAAGATACATCATTACTTGAAAATTCGAAAGACATAGATTTAAGACAGTTGTTAAAAGCAAAAAAGCCTCCACCTGTTGTTAGTATAGCTGATGAAGTAGCAAATCTTACTAAATCTAAATTCGACGAGGAAAGTGATCAAGATGAAGAGACAGATCTTGTTATAGAAATGCCAATAGAAGATGATGATAAGCAAAAAGATAAAGGTACAGAACAAGAAGGTAAGATCGAGTTTTCTTATTTGTGTATAAAGTATAAAAATGAAAATAAAGAGGAAAATTAGCAAAAATTACTTAATTTATGATTATGATTATGATTATGATTATGATTATGATTGATTATTATTATTATTATTATTATTAAATTTATTATCATTGTTTTTATATATAGAAACAAATATTGCAAACGAAGGAACTAGTAATCACTGTGATACTTCTTCACCATGTGCGGAAGAACAAGAAGTACCAAGTCATCTACCAAAGAAGGCACAGGAATTGTTCATGCGTATTCAGCAACAGCAACGGGCGGCTCAAGATAGTTTTAAAAATATAGAAAACGAGTGCTCTGCACGAAATACAGATCAAATTTTGGAAGACTGGTATTCAGATGATGAAGATGACGATGACGACGATGAAAGTGGAAATCTTACGATAGTTCTTTCTAATAAAGATACGTCGAAAGAGGAAGGCGAATCTGCAGAAAAAACACAGAATATTGTGATTAAAGAAGAATTTCAAACTGTACCTTCTGCTCCTACTATACCTCAGCCAGCAGCTATTGTAGACAAACTTGGAGATCTAAGTAAAATTGACATTAGTGCCGAAGTATCAAAACTACTATCGTCAATAAAGGCAACAACGGGTAAATGTTCCCAACAAAATATATCGGATTATTCTTCAAAAGCTAAATCCTCGCCGGACAGAATATCATCGGATGAATCAAATATCCAAAGTACATTCAACACTTCGAATCAGTTATCAAAAATTGAAAACGAAACATCGAGTCCACGTTCCTCCCCTGGAACAAGTTCTGCACCTATTTCCAGAGATCCTCGTATGTCTCGAGATCCCAGACAACGTAGAGACGAACAAAAATCAAGCAGTCCTAATAGAATAGATAGCAAAAAGGAATCTAAGCATCTTAGATTAGAAACAAGCATCTATAGTTCTGGTATTACTGCTGTTGATACTAATATGGACACCGATCTCCGAACTAAAACCGATCAAGATCTTCGAAGAAAAGATATGGATTTCAGGCAACAATTTCAAACCGGTTTTGGAGATACTGATCTTCGAGTTGTCGGTGCAGGATTCACCGATACATCCACTAAGTCTGATGTAGATTTGCGACAAATGTTGAGCTTACCGTTTAAACCCGCACCGTCGCATGTACCTTGTACGGAAATCGACGCAAGTATATCTTCGCACCCTCCAATGACATACAAAGTATACGTCGTTGACATACCAAGGCCCGACTATACGGGTCTCAAGCTGACTAAGAATGATGCACAGGTAAAATACGATCCACGATTACGTAAAATTTTTAGAATTGGCAAAATTGAATTGGCTGATTCTCCTATGTCTCCGCCGCCAATTAAAATGGATACTCCTAAATCACCCCCACAAGTTCGATCCGATCCACGTCGAAAAGCTCTCGAGGCTTCCAATTTATCTTCTCAAAATGTGAATACTTCCATGATGAAGAACGTTCAACAGTCACCAATGGAAATGTCAAGCATAGGAATGGGTCCTGGTGGTATGGCTGTTTCTCAAGGTATGCCTGGACCACAGGGAATGCAAGGAGGACAAAGCATGATGCCAATGGGGCCGAATCCGATGCTTGGAAATATGGGTCCTATAGGACCTATGATGAACGCACCGATGGGTCCCCAAAACATACCACCAATGGGTATGACAGGAATGTCCAATATGCCTCCAGGAATGACTATGAATGGACCAGTTGTGCCTCAGAATCAGATGAACTTTGACCCACGTTTTAACGTTCAACGCAACAATGGAGCTGGGTTGTTAGGCCCAGCACCTGGTGTAGGCTTTGGGCCAGATGTTAATGCCTCATATGATGGTGCGCCAACATACTCCAGTGGTAATTTTAATAACTTTGGTCCCGGTCCTACTTCAGTGCCTCCAGACTCTAGCATGATGGGATTCAATCCAAATGGTCCGAATCCAAATTTTGGTATGGAGGGACCTGAGTGGAATGGAGCGAACCAAAATAGACGTGGTGGGCGAATTAGGCGACGAAATCGAAATAGGACCAATATCGTGACTAATAATTAAGGCAATAAGCAATTTCAAATAGGTACATAAGCAAAGTACCTGGTGATAATTCTCATTGTAATTTAAATTTGTACAGCGTGCATTAGTGATAATGCATTCATTTATGGTGGTCCACATTAATGATTTTTTGATTGTGTCAATTGTACATGGTGTCAAATGCTCGCTAGTGGTTAAATAGCAAAATATAAATTTAAACTATTCGAAGAAAAATATTAAAAATTGTACATGAATTACACACTTTGAAGCATTTCTTTACATAAAATATAAATATCAATGAATGGTGTAAGTAATGCTCATAATTATGTGACATTCTATATTTTATTTAAAAAAAATATAAATAATATCATATACATGAGAAATATATATCTATTATATTATGAATAATAGCAAATGAAATTTTCAACGGGATTATGTATTTGTATATATTGAACATCTTTATCCATTTAAAAAGACATTTAATATATAAGATATGATGAATGAAAAATCGTTTGATTTGTTCTTTTTTTTTCTTTTTTTTTTTTATGTCTTCCATACGTAGTATATAATAGAAATACATACATACATATGAATATATGCATGTACGTATGTGCGCGCGCGCGCGCGCGCGTGTGTGTGATTTATATATAAATAATAATTTTGGCTTCTAAAATGCATATAAGTTCGATTAAATTGCGTTTAGATTTTGCAGTATCAAAATAACATTACATATTCATTAAGCATTACATGGCTCAAGGCCTAGTATCATAAATCGAAACACCAATAAAATGACATAGTACATGATACAGTACGAAAATGCAATATTTTATAAAAAAAAAAAAAAAACTAATGTATTTATAAGAGTTTTCAAAACAATTGTACATGGACATACTTTTTTACTTACATTAGAAAAGATATAGATGGATATCAAAAGAAATTTTTTTTTTTGAATTTTTTTTGTAGGTAAAAATGTATTTAAATAAATGAATCTTATCATAATCTAGGTTTTACACTATTAGTAACATTTTTACTCTATAATTACATTCACCATGATGGCTACCATATGTTCCATGTATTAATATTAAATACATCTTTCTGCTAAAACGCAGATTAAGAAATATTTCCTCTTTGAGAAATAATATTAGAAACAGAGTATATATATTTCAATTTAAAGAATTGTTCACTTATTATTCAATGTTGACCTATTCATATTTTTTTTTATTATTCCTAGAAAGTTAAAAAATGAGAATTACATTTGTAAAAAATATAGTTTACTATCACACAGTGAAACTTTTTTGTACAATTTAATGTCTTTCTACTATTATCTGTAATGTTGTAAACAATGGTTATATTTATCCATTGCACTTTGTTCAAAACGCAAATATTTTAAATATGGATATAAAAAATGATAAAATTTATACAATATACAATCCATGTAAGAAATTGTACTTTCGTTTGATTATAATTCATTGTTGAAAATTCTTATTTAATTATTATTATTGTTATTGACATTATTTAGTTATACTATTATTTGTAAGCAAAAATAATTATAATTGTAATTTTTTGTTCATCAATGTACAATAGAACTTAAAGGATCAGCTCTTATAGCTGATAGATCCAAACGTGCATCCATCTCGTCGTCCAATTCTCCTACAATTGCCCTGAAAGAAGAAAAGAAATATTATAATTCTACTTATTTATTTAGAATTTTTTTAACCATTTACGAAATAAGTGACTATGAATTGTAAATAAAATTAATAATTATATGTATTTTTTATTGAAATAATTATATGTATTTTTTTATTTTATTTGCGTTGTCTGTTAAACTGCCAGAATAAAAACATAAAATTAATATTTTCTATTTCGTGTATTATGTATAATATAGCATTATAGATAATATACTTAAATTGAATAAGTAACGAATAAATTTTCAAATAAAAAAAAGAAACAAGCTAATGTACGAACAAAAATATATTTCAAACGCACGAAGAATAAATTAAGAATAAATTAAATTACTTACACATTATCACCTCTGATGATATGTAAACCTAATACTACTTGCTCTACACCTTGAGTTGTACTATACACACGTTCATGAGACTCATCTAATATTATATTAATTGTCTGATCAAAACCCTTCAATGTTCCCTGAAAAATGAAAGGGTCTTAGTATTTATAATCGCAATGTTGAAACAGCTACAGTGCATTTTACAAAAAGAAAAAAAAAAAGGTCTGTTATTTATCAACGTGAGACGTTAAACTGAATAATCAGTTTCACAATTGTGAAAGACACATCTCTCTAGATGACAATACATTGTGCAAGAATTTGCAATAATAATTACAACATCATAACTATAAAGAACTTATAAAGAAATTATAACACGTACACATCAGAAATAGTATACTTACGATGAAATTTCTACCATCTGAAGTGATTATGGAAACAGTATCTAAGAAATTGCTAAGGACTGTAACTGTGACTTATCAAAAATAAAATGAACAAGGTAGAAAGACAAGATAAAAATAAAAGGATACGATTTACATAACTTTCCAAACCTGACGCCATAATCTTAGTTGTCAATTATACATTAAAATAATCTTTCCTATATAATGTTTTTCCTCCGATACAATGCGATTTACGCGTCGTAGTTGATACTTGTATAACAAATGCGTATCAGTGTTATTAATTTTTACCGTGTTGCAAGTATATACATTACTCGATTACACGTTTAGGATAGAGATTTCCTGTTACATTAAGAATTATTAATTTCGTATATATATATATATTAGACATTAAACGTTTGGTTCAATTACACACGGCCGGAACGCCAAATAAAAGCTTAACGCATTCACTGTTAAGTAATTTATTGCTAAGGTTCAAACTGATTGGTAACACGGTCGTGTAATAGAAGTTTGGAAATATTTCTTTTATTTTACAAAATCGTTGTTACAAATTTAAATGAACTAACGTTCGACATTTTGATTTTAACAAATGTTGAATATAAAGCAAAAAGCTTAAATAACTGTGCTTCAAACAGAACACATTTCCAGCACGTTTCAGTGAAATTCTGATAGATTTAGGAATTCATGATCACCATATATATAGTTTATTGTTGTTATTAAATAGATTATTCCTTTGCATTTGTAAAATCTTAATTTTTATTAAAGAAATATTAACAAGAAGTCTGTATTTATAAAAAATTTCAATTACTTTCAAAATTTTGTTAAAATATTAAATTTGCGATTAGAAGATATATTAATTTATTGTGTAAGAAATTTATTGTGTAGTTCTATCGAAATGATGTGTACAAAAGCGTACTTTATTGAACATTGTTTTTTGAACTATCTTTTGAGTTTTTAGTATACAGTGCTTACAATACCACGTGAAACAGTTGTTTCTTACTGTGGTAAATTTCACTTGTTCCTACGAGATAACATGGATTTTCAAACAACAAACACAAGGAGGAAAATATTAAATCACGTAGTCTGTAGTATTTTAGTAGAATGCGGTTACGACACTTGTGAAAAACAAGCACTAGAGGTTCTCACAGAAATGCTACTGTCTTGTAAGGATATTAATTAATTCTAGTATTTCTAACCTCTCCGTATTCGAAATTTGTCAACTTCATTAAGATATCATTGATTATAAACACAGATGATAAATATTTGTATTATAAATATAAACATAGATTATAAAAAGTAAAAAGTTCGTGCAAAGAGAATACCGTTATAAATCTATATCACGTGAATATAAATAAGTTATGCGAATGGAAAGCAATGTAATTGGATAAAAGTTTCAGAAACTGAACAAATACTTATGAGATTATTCTTAAATTTATCTTGTCACTCGTTAGACAGATTTGTAACATGTGCTTAATTTATTTATTATTTATAGTTCTTGTAGAAGTTGGAGAATCTGCAAGAAATTACTGTGAACTCTCCGGTAGAACAGAACCGCTCATTGCGGATGTTATAGTAGCATTGGTAAATATGGGTATAAAATTAGATAATTTGGAAAGTTATGGCAAGAGAGCCAATAGGACAGTTTTGCCGCCGCTTCAGCAACAAACTCAATCGAAACAATTAAATATTTTGCAAGCTGGAGTGAAACAGAGTCATCCGTCTCACATACCGAGTTATTTACCACCTTTCCCTGATCCACATGCGTACATTCGAACACCGGTAAAGTAGTAACGAGAATAAAGATATATGTAATTTTTCAAAGGCTTGTACAATTGTATTCATTAATATTTTTAGTTACTCTACATATAGCTTTTAATTACAGTCTTTATTTACATAACTTACTTATAAACAGACACATAAACAACCAGTAACAGAATACGAAGCAATAAGAGAGAAAGCAGCAACGCAAAAACGTGATATTGAAAGAGCTTTAACAAGATTTATTGCAAAAACTGGGGATACGCACAGTCTGTTTTTAACAGAAGATAACAGTATGTTTCCATGTAAGTGGAGATTTTGTAAAAAAAAGTCTAACTTGTAAATAGAAATAGTAAATTTCTCTATAAGCAATATAATTTAGATGTTTAATTAAGAATTAAATCTTATTTCAGTAATATCGTGTAAACCGCAATTTCCTAGTTATCTTTCCGCACTCCTTCCGCAGGATCAAGTTTTTGAAAGTGATCAGGATTTTCAATTTGAACCAAGTCCAATTAAAAAGAAAAAGGAGCAAGAAAGAGAAGAGTTGGAAGAAGGTTTTATTTCATCTTAAATATGTATAATTATAAAATTTACTTTGTTATTGTTATGATAAATTAATTTACGATATTTTATATATTCATAGGTATGAAAGGACAAAATGAAGATGTTGAACAAAATGGAGAAATTGCAACGCAACAAGATGCTATAGATAATCCTTACTTAAGACCTGGAAAAATACCAAAAAATAAAATGCCAGGCGCCTCGGTTCCTGGTTTACATTCAATAAAGAGGGATTCTCTTGAATGATATCTTCAACAACAATGGTATTATTTTATTAAATTTATTATTTCTTAGGTTAATATTGTGTACATAATAATATATTATAAAGTATATTTGACAAACTTTTGTATTTATATTATATAATAAAAATTAATCTTTATTATAAATAGCTTTATATAAAATTATCTTGAACTACTAAAATGAATATTACATACTGCGAATATTCCACAATTGCATTTTATAAACTGTTATTTACGTTCGTATTAAATTTACAATTTTCCTCAAATTATATTAAATTGATTCCACATATTTGGTTTTACATTGCTTACTTTTAAATTACATTCCAGTACATATCAGATCTATATTGCACATATATAGCACCAGTTTGAAAAAAATAAGAATATATAAAGACAACTATATAAATCCTCTAAAAAGGATGATTAGATAAAACTTACAAAAATAGATTTCCTCGTTATATTATTGCGTGTAAGGTTCCCTACGTATACGTATATTGTGGTAAATAGCACCTATTAAAATTATATTCGCGCATTTTCATTTTGCAAAAATATATCGTACTATCTTGGTTTCACATGGCATTTTAATAAATGTAGATAAAAATTTGTTATATTTATTAATTGTGCTGATTTTAAATTGGTAGGTCCTGGGTGTGGCGCGCACGAACGCGTGTGGGAAGTACACTTATTACTAGTAAAAATATATAGTAAATTGGTAATTTGCATAAGGCATAAGCTTTATCATCTCTATATTTTTTATTTCTTGATTCTTAATGAAACTTTATAAGAGAAATAGACTCTGAAGATTGTTAATTAAGCATTCCCTTCAACATATCATCTAAAAATACTTGTCGATTGAGATATATCTCTCAATTCGTATGAAATATGTTCCTAATCGTATGAATCACTAGTTTGTTTATCAACTATAACTTCTACACAATGAATACAGCATTTGTTAGTACAGTTATGAGTATAAATTACGATAAAATTTATATTAGTGAATATTTTGAGGATATCATTCAAACATTTAAAATAGATCTGATTATATAAAACCATAAAAACTTAAGTTCACATTTTTCTTTATTCATTTTTCTTAATTACTGCTAGTTGTTACTTGACTTTTAAAAATTTGTAATATTTATTGTAAATTTAATGTAAAATTAATTACGAATTAAAAAATCCCATATGTTTTGAATTCTATCATGTACCAGTTTGAATGTTATCCCTCATTAGAACACTTTTATGATATATATTGTGGAATCGGTCAAAATGTATCAAAATGTATTAAGAAATCTTACCCATCTGTTACATTTCACTTTCATTATTGCAATTTTTTTTTCAATATTGATACCAAGGCTGCCGTCGAACCCAGCGTAATTTCATACCAGATGCGGTACGTATTTTTATGCTGGCACACTCTGCAGCACGAACAGTTTCCTTTACACTCTGCATAAGATTTTGAGCATTTCCAACTAACATATCTGTTGCTTCTTGATCTTCTTCGGTACCTGTATTTTACATGAATTATATAAATAAAATTAGAATATTTAATTGAAAAAAAAAAACAAAAACCAGTTTTTAACACGCCCAATTGTGTAAACAAATATATATTAAAATACTTCAATGGAGATAATTTTTGTGTTAAATTTGTCTAAGTCATTTCATGAAAGTTTCAGAACCAACGTGTTGAAAAATAAAAATGTCCTACTATTAAATTTTATAAGTATACTACATTATATGATTAATGTACATATAATAACATTGAAATAGAAATGGACTATTTATAAACAATTTTAGTGTAATAATGATTCAATTTTTAATACACATGTTGCGTGCTAAAAAAAAATTGCAACTGTAATAAGGAGTGTGTGAAAACATAATAACTCAATAAGATTGTGTAATGACTCTCTCTATTACTTACATTGAAAATTACATGCAAATATATGAATATAAATGCTAATATTGTTCAATGTATACAGTGCATGTAGGTGTCCATTTCACAAGGGGAATAAGAAAACATATACAGATAAAAAAAAAATCATGCTAAAAAGAAAATCAAAATATACTAAATTCTATAATAGAGAATTAGGTAGAAATATTCTAATATTCCAAAATTTCCAGAATAGAAATTTTAGACTTAATTTAAGTTAATGTTACAAAAACTGCGAACTGTGCATCATATATATATATATGAAATATATCTTTCAGAGTATAATGTTAGATTTAAAATAATCCTTCTTTAGATTTACACAATGTTAACTTTCACATATTATTTATTTTTAACTATATTTTCTATGCTAATTTATATTTATTTCATCAACTTACTGCAGCCAATCAATTCGTCTACATCGTGATGAGCAGAGGCATATTAAATGCATCAATAATTAAATTGGAAATTAGAAGATTAAAAAAAATAAAATTATACATTTTAATTTATAATAAAAACATTTCATTCGTATAAATATAAATATCGCAATCTCTTCAATCTAGTAATTTCTTTTATTGAATATTCTTAAATTTCATGTAATAAAATAATATATATAATTCTAATAAATAATAAAATTCATTTATTCAATTCTTTCAGAAAGACTAAAATGCATACATTGTAATGCAAATGCAAAACTGTGGCATATTCAAACAATTAAAGGAAAGAAAGTCTAAAGAATATAATAAAAACATCAAGCATAATTTATCAACATTTTTACCATAAAGCATCAACTCTTCCCAGGTGGGGAGCGTCTCTATGTATGAAAAATGTTATTAATAACTGTTTTTTCGTTAAGTGGTTCATTAAAATATAAAACTCCCCAATTTCTGTGACTGTTTATCATTAATTGTGAAATTAATTTCAGAGAACTAAAATATGTTTCATTATATATAAAAAATTGAACAATTTGTATACTCTACCTTGTGCACCTAGCATCGTAGCTTTCACTGTTGATAATATTTTTAGTTGTGTACCTATAGTAGGTATCCGTTCACAAACTTGAAGAAGATTCTATAGAGAAGAATTTATGAAAAATATTAATTCCATATTTTATACATTATATATGCATTATATAATACAATAATAGATAAATTGAATACATACAGTACGAATACGTTTGTCCGTACATTCTCTAGCCAACTCTTTAGCTAAACGAGTTACTTCCTGGGAAGCTTCTGCAATAGCCTTAGCACATGCGATCAAATCCCTTTTATTGCCACCTTCTCCTCTAACTAGGCCTGATAATCTGCCCATTAAAATAGCCATTTTCTTCGCAGCAGCAATAATTTCATTATCTTTGCTGGACCATTGTCGTACTTCTTGATGTAAGCCATGGGCAGCCATCTAAAATTTTACCAAGATTATACGTCGATTAAAATTGAAATATAAATCGAGCATACCATAATAGGCTGATTAGGCTGCGGTGCGTGCATAAACATTTCATCTTCGTCATCTGTTTCAGGTGGTGGAGGTCGTGGAGGTGGAATATCGCCACCAGGCAAAGGTGGACGCGGTGGGACGACTTCTGCATAAGGTAAAATTTTTTGTTATTATATTTTTTACAAAAAACAATTTTTAAGTGATAAATTCTTTATCGATAGAAACAGAGTATACTTGACATAATAAAAACAATGCACATTTCATAATTACCATCATCATTGTCACAATCATAATAATAGACTGTTATTCCACGTGGCATTAAAGATATAAACGCAATTAATAATTTTAAATTATGTATTAGTATGGTCGAACATGCACCAACAAACATGACAACTATGTAATGCAATTCGTTAGTACGAAGAAAATGAAAATTATAAATTGTACGACAATAGTATCAATATACAAGCAGGTAAATGAAAAGTAGGTTTTTCTTGATTGATAAAATGTCATGTAAATTATAAAAAGCAATAAATTGCTTAGAATAACGAATTTTTAAATACTTAATATTATATATGTACATTCATGAAATTCAACGAAAATGAATTCAATGCACTATCATTTCTTTCACTGAACAATAGTTCTTTTTCTAATTTAACTTGGAATTGTTTATGGTTCGTTCTTTCAAATCCTATTGTTAAAAAAATGCTTTATAAAATAATGTATATATTCAATTTCATTATACACATGCTTTTCTCCCCACGAATGATAGAACAACGAGCGTCGGGTACTTGCAATTTCAGTCTTCAAAAACATCAGTTTTAAATTACCTCCATCGCGAACTGATTTTTCTAACTCGTTGTCAGAAGCCAGTTCTTGATACAAAAGATCAGGGTTATCTCCTGATGAAAAAAAAATTACTTTCATGTTTTAACATTAGGGAACAAGTACTTCAGAAATTTATATATCTATTTTTATTTTTTGTTGCCAGTTATTTGCAAATATTATTTAAGAAGAAAAAAAAATCTTGTTTGATCTTTTTCAAATGATGGTAAATACCTTCACGTGCCCACTTCGGTAATGGGCTGATAGAGCGATGCTGGGGTTTATTTGTATTTAGACTAGAGTTGATGACACATAAATTGCTTGGCGATGGTTGATTTCTTAATGGTTCACCAACTAGTATTTAAAGAAATATTTTCAAATTTTCTTATTAAAATTACAAAACAATACATAAAATAAAAAAACCCATATTGAGAAATCCTATCTCTCTTAGGTAGATTGTTTTACTAAACATTAAGTTTAACGTTTGTAATAAAATGTAAAATGAATTTAGTATTGCTCATGATATTCTCAGATTATTAATATTGTTCATTTCTAATGGGTATCTAATGAACTTGTAAAAGTAGTATTTAATTAATACAATGTAATAATCAATCATGCATAAATTATCTTCATGCAAATGTATAATACCTTTATCTATGAAGTAATTATATTGACGGCTTGGCAATTGTTTTTCTGGAAGAAACATGTTAAAAACTTTCATGTTACAAAAGAAAATAGATATTTGAATTTCGTTTATAAAACTATAAGTGAATAAGCGAATTTCATTTATTTCGTTGGGTAAATAGCTTTTAGATACTTTTAGATACTTTAAAGCCAGTAAGTAAAGGAAGATAGAACTACGAAAAAACATAAAATTGATTTCCTATTCCCAAAGAAAATCCCAAAGAAAGCCATTTTTACAGAACATAGAAGAATACGGAATGTACGAATAAATATTTTACATACTTACCATCGTTAAGATGTAATTGCGATACCTCTGGTGGAGGTATTAAATCTGGTTGAATTACAATAGCTTTACGGACTTGACCAACATTAGACAGAAGCTACGTAATGATAAATAAATTATTCATAATGACGGCAATAATTAAATTTTAATTCATGTTTTATATTACTCACTGTACGGTTACTTTCTCTCCAACGGGAAACTGCATTATTGTCATTGATATTGATTGC
Organism: Tetragonula carbonaria; assembly: GCA_032399595.1. Classification (NCBI taxonomy): domain Eukaryota; kingdom Metazoa; phylum Arthropoda; class Insecta; order Hymenoptera; family Apidae; genus Tetragonula; species Tetragonula carbonaria. The sequence continues at coordinate 1,968,590 of JAUCRC010000008.1, forward strand.
AACCAACTTTGCATCTTGAACCATCGGAGCAACACCTAAATAAAAGTAACGTTCATGAAATCCGTGTTTAAATATATTTAAAAGAATTTCATTAGACGATTTTTATTTTATGTATCACGTACTGTTTTGAAGAATATCTGTAGCTTGATTCACTCTCTGAATGAATGCGGGGTCCTCGCTATTATCACTTTCTTGCTTTGCCACAAGAATTACCCTGTTAGCCAATCTAGCAATGGCAGCCGTATTATCGACCATTTTTTGTGGATGACTCTTTGCTATAGCCTCTTCACACAGGAACGAATGCTTTTGCATTTGTTCCTCGGAAGTTCTAATGAAATCCCCACTGTCAGTTGCTTCGTCGCACAATGCGCGCGTTCTTTGCATCGTTTCTGCATATTGCTGTCGCAAATTTTCGAAATGTTCATCTGCAGCTCTACTGTCCTGGTAAGTCATTCGAATTCGTCCGGCATTAATTAATTGCGGTGTTAAAGATTCAACTTGCGAAGCACTTGCAGTCAACGCTTCTGCCAATTTCTTGTTACCTCCACTACCTAAAATTTTATAACAGGATTATAGTAAGATTTTACAACAGGATTGTGGTAATGATACGTCCACGTACCACCAGCAGCCACCATTCTGGCGGTTTTTGCTGCCCTGTTGGAAAATGTTTGAAGAGCATGCGTTTTATCGTTGAAATTTTGCTCGCGGCCTAAAGTGCCTTCTGGGGCTAACACAGCGTCCGTAAATTGTTTCAAAGGCGTCGTTATATCGATGAAATCTTCGACCACCCTCGATACAACAGCTTGTTGTATTCTGTTTTTCAGTTCGTACAGCTTGTGCGACAACTGACGCGCGATTTCTTGGGCACGAGGTGTATTTCCTTGACCATGAGCACATAAATCTCCAAGTTGACGGGAAAGATTGTCAACCTCGTCGCAAAGTTGTAAAATTTCCGCTTTATGTATGCCTGGCAAACCCTCGGCAACCTAATGTTCAGAGTATAGATTAACTAATAAACATGCATATAAATACTGCGATACCGACTATTAGATTAGAGTTAAATCGAGTTCTTATTACTAGCATTTTAGAAGCAATACTCAATTTATACACGTAACTTACACTTGCTACGTGTTGCTGATTCTTTCCATTTGCGGCATTTAAATTGTTAAAATTAAATGATAAAATTTCGCACGTAACTATAATGCATCCATACATTCGTTACAAGTAAAAAAAAAAAAACAAACAACAGTATGATATTCAACACTATAATATTCAATTTATATACCTTCTTTCCTTCCTGTATAATTAAAGCTATAGCTCTCTGACCAAGCCCTTTGTCATCATGTTGCGGATTAAGAAGCCATTTATTTGCTTGCTCTAAACGACCTGCAACTGTGTGAGCAGTTTGCGTGGTTCCAGACTTATCAGCAGCAACTATAGCAGAGGCAATAGAGCTGCGAAGTTCGTTTGTTTTTTCTTTTATACCACGTGCTAAAGCTTCCGCTTGCGGCGTAGTTCCTGTGTAAAAGTAGAGAGTAAAAATATTACATAAAATTAAAAAAAAGAAAAATTATAAAGCATATTTTATACTTGGATATAACTGTGTTTATGCAAACCTTTCTCATTTTGTCTTAGTTCACAAAGTGCGTTGGTCATAGTAATAATTTGTGAAGTTAATTTTTGCAATGGTTCTGCCTGTGAAGGAGGAAGATATCTTTCTGCTAATCGTTGTGCTTGTTCAACTATTTGACGAAGACTCTTTTCTCCTACTCCACCGCGTAAAGCAAGTCCATCATCTAACCAATCATAAGCGGCTCTTATTCTAGATTCAATAGCACTTTGTGCCTTTTTTAATACCTTAAAGGAACAGAAAAGGAACAGAAAAGCATGAAGGAAACATACAAATTTTAAATTCTAAATTAAAATTCTTAATCGCCGATACATACTGTTAATTGATCAGCATCCCATTCTTCTTCGTCATAAGTTGTAAGTTGCAACACCCTAATAATTTCATTTAATTCATCTGACATTCTTCCAGCTAAATAATTACGATTCTCAGCTGCTTCTTCCGCGCCTTTACTTCCTTGAGAGATAATGTGAATAAATATTTTCATAGAGCAGATGAGGATTGGTGCAAGTGTTTTTACCTGTTACATATTTTGATCTATAATTTCAGTTGTCAAGATTAATAAACTTTACGTAATACATCAATTATTTTTCTACTTACCTGATCTAAACAACGCACTAGAATTTCTCTGTGAACTTGATGAGTCAACTCTTTTTCACGAGCACTTACTTCTTTTGATACTTTACTGAGACATGGACTTAAATTTTTAAGAAAATGAACTAAATCTTCCATTGTTTCAATAACTTCTGTGACTGCCAAATAGTCTAATACCCTTTTGCATTCCCTAATAATTTTACGTACTTCACTTTCATCAAAGCACAGCAATAAAGAACTAGTTCCCTGAAGGATACCACGTGAACCTTCTATAAGTTTTTTCCTAAAAAAAAAAAAAAAAAAAAAATTGTATTTTTAACATAATAAATTTTTTTTAATATTTCTGACTTTATAGGATTATAAAAATAATTTTGTAACACAAATTTTGTCCTAATTTTAATACCTAGCTGGTCCAGAATATGGGTCTTGTTTCAACATAGCAGATGCCTCTTCCAAAAGACGCGAAGCTCCTTCAACTCGTTGTAAAGCAGCAGGCATATCTTGTTTAAGTAAAGCATCGTCAGACGAATTAATTGTTTCTTTTCCTACCTATACGTTAATAAAAAATTTAAGACAGAGTAAGTAAATTGTTTTAGCAAAATAAATTTAATTTCAAAAGTTAATTTACCTTAACAAGATTTGCTACTGCCATACTAACTGCTTGCACAGGCCTTCCCAAATCAGGCATTGCATTCCCATCTTCAGCTTCCTCGTGTAAGATGACAAGTCTCGAAACCTATATTACATTGGTAAACAAATTTTTTTGAAATAAACTTAGAAAATTGATCTAAATTAACTTATCTTTTAAAATTATTTTACTTCATACATTTCAAGGATAAACGAATATTTCTTGCAAATAGATATTAATAAAAGACAAAAATTTAATCTATGTCTAAATCAGGTACAAAGAGAACTAAATAATAAAGGAAATTTGTAATAATTATAAACATTTAACACAAACTAATCAAATAGCAAATAGCAAAAATTGACAATATACAATAATTTCGAAATAAAATGTATTCTAAATAATTTTTGGTTTCAGATACATACATTGACATGTTTATGTCATTAATTAATTTGCGTTTATTTTGCATTAACATTGAAGCTGTACGAATTAACATATTCTATATTCTATTTTATATTCAAATATTCTAAAGGACGCCCAGACAATTCAGAAAACATTGATAATTTCATATGTATAATGCGTGGGATGATCTGAGGATTGGCAGACTAAAGCATGTCCTTTTTTGGAAATACAAAGTGATCTTGGTCTAGATGACATAGTTTTTCATAACGTGTACGCAATGTCAGATTGAATTTCATTTAAGCTAAGCTTGCACACCAAATGTTGAATTTAGTATCTCTGCTCTATATTTGTAGAATGATGTCATAGTTCTATATAAAGAAGGACAAGTCATTTGGTAGGTCTGTCACAATAAGTATGCACCATCGTTCATAAGTAACTAAAGCCAAAATAAATCGTCAAAATTACAAGTTACTTTATCAATCAATCAATACGCGTTGAATAATATATGTTTAATAAATAATTCTATTATTCTATTATATAAGTCTGACGGATCCAAAAATGTATACAAACATATTTTTTCCAGGTGAATTAAATATGAAATAGAATATGAAAGATATTTGTAAAGCGTGTTTTACATGTACGTGTGTACATTATAAAAAGTAAATTATTTTATTTAAAAGACGAAGATAATTAAGTAATTCGTTTCATCGAGCGTCTTTTTTTTTTATCTTACTCCTTTCTGTACTCAAACTAAGAAATGTCGATGGAACATAACGTCATTAATAATGACAACAAGTGTAATAGTTGAAAGATCAAGAAATAAATATATTTTACCTGCTGCGCGACAGGTTCAAGAATACTTTCTATGGTTTTTGTATGGAACACCGGCATTTTGTTACGTTAAAACGTAAAAATACCGATTAGAACGTATCCAGACGAAGCGAATTCAATTGAAAATTCAACGAAACAATTGCAAGTGAAAACATCAACAACAAGAAGAACTAAACGAAATTACGCGAAGTAACGCGAAACAACTTATCCGACCTACTAGAATGAGAGTACGTAATTCTAGCCGTGGATGGATCACGATCAAGAATTACGATTGTACTATTCGAGAAAATCGTATCGATACAGAGAAACCTAAAGAACATTGCGTGTTCGCCTTGATGTCCTCACAAACTAGCTCGCGAATTTATACAAACTTCTGAAAATTTTATGAAATTCTGACAGAGTTCAGGAAAAATGCAGGATATATTGATAATAAAGATTTCTCTTTTTATCCTAAAACCTCACGTGGCAGTATTAAGTTTCGAATTATAATGACACTGAACTAATTGCAAAACGCTAGAGTTTTACAACATTCGAGACTCCCGCCAAAATCATTTAATCAGATCATTAACTAAAAATAAAATAGATCGGACGTGAAATGGAACTTTGCGTCTCAGAGTCTGAAATACCGACCAGGAAAAATACCGACTTTGTGTTTCAGAGTCTGAAATACCGACCAGGAAAAATACCGACCATCATCACTAATTTTTTAGCGCATTCTGTGCTTAAATAACAGTGAATTGAAAAACTATACCAAGTAAAATAATACGATGCAGAATCTGTCTAAATATACATCATGTACCAAACATGAGGCACAAAAAAACATTGATTGTCTGATTGATCCATCTAGTTAGTTAATGATCAAATTCGTAACCATATTCGTGATTTGTCAAGGCGGATGCACAACAAGACGTAATGAAATTATTTCGGAATATTCATGAGTCGTACGATATATCTGAGAGAAAACAACGAATTTTCATGTTGTTGACAATTATTAACTACATAAAATGTGTAAGATTTTTGAATTACAAATTACAGAGCAAAATTTCAACATTTTCAAATTTATTTCCAAACATTGTATCATATTTATAAATTTTAATTTTATGTCAATTTTATGTCAGCAGAGGTTAATGAATTAAACGAAATAATTCATGATATCGATCCGTCACGAAGAAGAATATCGCAGAAAACGTCGAAACTTGGCTTATATCTTATCGGGATAACAGGTAATATAACAAAAAAAAAATGTATTAACATCCATAAATTCATTCGTATAATTTTTCTTTCAGGAGGCATTGCAACAGCTATCAGTGTAATATGTATTCCATTTGTGAGCCCTGCGTTTCGCAAAGTATGTTTACCTTATGTACCAGCAACATCTCAGCAAGTAAAAAATGTGTTGCAAGCTTTAGAAGGACGTAACGGTTCTTTGATTGATCTTGGAAGTGGAGATGGACGTATAGTAAATATTTCTTTGTTATAATACGTTTCGTTACATAGCACAGTTCGTGTCACTATACAACGTCAAATTACAATGACTTTATGCACAGGTCTTTGCAACAGCAACAGCAGGTTTTAAAGCCCATGGAATTGAATTAAATCCTTGGTTAGTATGGTACTCCAGAGTGAAAGCTTTAATCAGTAAATCATCGTCACAAACCAAATTTATAAAACAGAATTTATGGAAGCATAACTTAGACAAATATAACAATATCGTCGTATTTGGTGTTGATCAAATGGTAAATTTTGTTTGTTATTTTTATTTTATTTGTTATTATTTTTTATAATTCTGTTCTGTAGAATATAGAACATAGCACGATACTTTCAGATGAATGACATTGAAGCAAAGTTTATTAAAGAGTTGCAAGAAGATTCTGTCATAATTGCTTGTAGGTTTCCACTCCCTACTATAAATGAAATAAAAACAATTGGTGAAGGTGTTGATACTGTTTGGGTATATAAAATTTCAAAAAATTTAAAATAGTATAATTAGATATAAATTGAAATATTTATAAACATTGTAAATATTATGTAATTACGAATAAATTATTCTATATAAATCATGCATTATATCACTAATTATAATTATATCACACGTTATAATTAGTTTTCAGCAAACTGTCAAATAAATAAATTTTTATAATTTATATATTATAAAATTTACATATTAGTATCTATATACATTTTTACCAGTTAATTACATATTTTACCAGTTATATTCATATCTATATAATTTTAATAATCTGAATCTTATAATTAATTGCATTATAATATTAGATTGTAATATAATATTAATTGTATTATGATATTTATAAAATTTAAATTTGAGTATTTTTAATATTCTGTAATGAAAAATTGTGCTACCAGATTTAAAAATCCAAATATTGGAATACTTATGTGCAATAACATAGAAAATATCGTCAATCTTTTTTGTTGTTTCAAAATTGCCAGATATAATAAACTTGGCAAAGTAAAAATATAAATAAAACCACTAAAGGCACCTGTATATCGTATTATTGTACCAATATATGGTATAAACACTGCGAACAAAATACATATAGATACTAAAACAACGTTGATTAAAATAACATAGCTTGTGTTAAATGTCTTACATATTGATATAAGTAATTGAACACGTAGCATATATGCAAGTAATGGATAAACAGTTAATAATTGAAATAGAAGAACAATTCGAACACCTACTGTTAAGCCATTCCATTTTTGAAAATTATTTAATAAATTCTGTAAAAAAAAATTAATTTTATTTTTCATCTTTTTTCTTCTAATAGCATGTTGTTTAATTTGATATTTTACTTACATCTTCTATGCATAACTTGCTCAGTGGAAAACAAATATAAAACACTACACCTACTATAATATAAGTTGAAGTAACCAGAAGATAAGCTATTGAAAGATCTCTTCCCTGAAAGTCAAAGACAAAACTTCTCAATAATTTAATTGAATTTATGAAGAAAAAAAAGTAACATTATTTACATTTTTGCTTTGATCATGATTATTCTGCATTATAGTAATTATAATGTTGTGAATAAAAAATGATAATGCCAACATTCCAGAAAGTGCAGGAAATGACAATTTCAATGTCCAACTTGCGGCCCATTCTATTTCATTCATATTAACACCCCATGAGTATGATTTAATCAAAACAAAGATAATTAAATATATGACTGACATAGTTCCTATGAGATACACAAAATCATAATTTCATAAATTAAATAGACCTAAAGAAAATGTTAAATCATTTGCATACTTACCAAGCGAATTAAATTTTGTAAAGAAAGTTGGACTATTAAAATTCAAAAAAGGAAATATTAATAAACCAAGAAAAATAGGAACTGTTTTATACAAATCCCAAAATGGTCCTAAAGTATTGTATGTATAATCATGAATTACTAAATTTGTGCTATTATAGATTATTCTTTTTGGACATAGCACTAGAATGAAAATAAATAATTATATTAATCTTATAATGTATATAATGAATAGAATATACTTACCTTCTGATGCATACGAAATATTATCATTTGCAGAATATTGAGATACTATACTATCTATAAAAAAAGGCATTAAATTTTTGAAATTTATATGAAAAATACAATATTTTAAGTATTTTATGTATATTTACCATATATGAAATTTACAGAATTATATAAGAAATTAGACATTAGGACCCAGTAAGCTATCGTTGCACCTAGCAAAACTGCTATACTAAAAGTTTTGGCAACATATTCTATCCATTTGTTAAAATATATATGACATAACTGAATTACTTCAATACCTTTTTGTCCACCTAAAACATTAAGCAATATCATAAATATATTGCTGTTATTAAGTTTTTAAAACATAAATAAAATGAATGAAAGAAATTCGTTACCATAATATTTATGTACAAGTAGAAGACAATAAGCAGTATATAGACATAAACCGCTCATTACAAGTATTAAAATAATACCAGGGAAGAAACCAGCCATTTGAATACCCCATGGTATTGTTAATAAAGAGGAGCCTAATATTGTGTTCCATATCGAAAAGCTATAATACATAATATATAATATATAATTACAAATATTAATCATTTATTTAAAATATAAAATATATAAAATATAAAAATGCAGAAAACGAGACTTAAAAGTCACAATTCTAAAAAAAATTAGGAATGATATGATAATGATTGCTGATATTATAACAGTATGGATTGCCTATGGATATATTGCATATTTAAAAAATTCTTTTTGTCCAAATATTCTGTAAATTAACACTAAAATACTAGTGACTAGAAAATATATATATATATACACACATACATATTTTATTATATATTACATGTATTTACAAATTATATATATCCAATGAAACAAATAACTTATTACATTTTACATATATATATATATAGCACATATAATATATATAGTATATATATATAATATATATAATACATATATAATATATAGTGTATATATAATATATATAATACATATATAATATATATAGTATATATATAATACATATATGTATATGTATATGCAAAGAAACAAATAAATCATTATCTACATTCTACATTATACGTGTGCCTTACAAAAGTTACAAAAAATTCCAAAAATATCCCTTCGTAAATCTACAAGATTTTTTGGGAAAAAAACTATAAAATAAAAATTATTAGTTATTTTGAGAATTTTCGTATTAATATTCATCGAAATTCAATCGTAGCATTCTACATTATGCATATATTTTACAGAAGCTACAAAAAGTTCCAAAAATATTCTTTCGTAAATATCGACAAAATTTGGGGGAAAATTGCAAAATAAAAATTATTAGTTATTCTAAGAACTTTGGTCATTTTTGTATTAATATCCATCGAAATTCAATCGCAGCATTTCATGTGGTTAAGTACTAGCTACGGGCATTGACCTTTCGGGTGGCCGTCTGTTACCCAGGCAACCGACGGAGCACTAACCCCTTCTAATGTGAATATACTGTATAGTCGTAACAACCACCCGATGGTGGTCGAAGCGTGAGCGACTATTAACCATATTCTTTTAATAATCCTTCGTTTTCATATCTTAAAACCATGCATCCACCTTCATCTATTACATTTCTTCTTTTCTTCTGTCTTTTCTTTTTTTTTAAAAGTGAAATAACCCAACATATCAACGTGCATAACTTAAAGTTTCTCTGTTTTATGTTATCATTAGGTGTGTGCTTTTAAGATGTGAAAATGAATGATAGTGTATTCAACTCTTAAATGTTAATTGAAACACATAATATATGTAAATAATAGTGAAATTTAAAGTCAGAGAAATAAGTTTTAACATATATCTTTTGAGATTTAATTTTAATGAATGGAATTTCGATTCATGTAGGTAAGTCTCTTTTTTTTTTATATGGTATAATAATATTTTATAACAATGAAATATCAAAGTTTAGATATTTAATTAGTTTCATTAATATTCATTAGTTTTACTAATTTCTTTTGTTTTTGAATTTCAAGTTAATTTCAGAAAATTAAAAATTTGCAAAACTGTATTAAAGATTCAGCGAAAATATCATAAATAATATGTATACAATTGAACGTGCAATTTAAATAGATTGAGGGCATGAAAATTATTATTAATCATGATATAAGTTATTTTTTATATGCATCTATCAGACATGAGATGAAGAATGAGGAAAATGATGTATTGCTAAAAAGAAGCAAATTGTCTTCCATGTTCAAAATGCATATAAGGAATTTCTGATGCAAGATCTCATTTTTCTCTCGTCATCGACCTACTAAAAATATGACTACCAAGAGATAACAAAAAATTTATGAACATGATTAGATTTCTGAACACTAAGAGAATTGACCCAGAACCCTTTCTTGATGATAACGTGATAGCTGATAATAATTTATAATTAATACTATATTACGCTATTGGTGCTAAATTTATCAGTGCAATTAGTAAAAACTTTCTTTTGCTAATCAACAATTACATGTGTGAAATGTAAGATTCTAGAAATATCCTTCTATAATTCTAAAATAACATAATCCAATATGAATAACTAAACTAAATTACTTACATCGTGACTATAGAGCTTTGTTTTGATTTAATATCCTTGCATGTTTCCGCAATTTCCACAGTTTCCTATTGCAATAAGACTAAGATAAAAATTTATCTGTAATTTGTTCTACGAAGGCTGTTTGTATTTTAGTTCATATATTTTTATTATTATAATATATACAATAAGATAAAAATTTTAAAAATTTTAATACAAAAACTTTCACAACTATTATTGTACTACTAAGAATTGTAAGTTTGCTAAGATTGTAAGCTTTCTAAGATTGCAGTAGAATTAAATTAAAGGTAGTTAATATTATTTCTATGCATTTCAAACTATCTAACCTTGATATGAATATTATAGCAAAAGACACAACTTTATATTGTTTGTGGTATTCTCACCAGATCAGTATTATGGATTTCATAACATCTGTCTTGTATTACATTTAAGGAGGAAGAGGTATTTAATACTAAAGGTGTAACTAAAGTATGATCATCAGCAAGGGGTGGTGGTCTCTTTGGTACTTGAATAACGTTAGAATGTCGACTACAGCTTCCTAAACTACCATACCTATGAAAGATATTTATGATAAGCAATTATTATTTATAACATTGATAATGACACTTAGCAGAAAAAGCAATACTCATCTCATTTATAATAAACAGAATTATTGTTAAAAGATGATAAGAAAAATTTAGTACTTGAAATAACTATTCGTAGAAGTGCTCTCTAAATCACTAGTCTCAGAGTCTTGAAATATAACAGGTTCTACGCTAGTATGAGATTCTGAAGAAAGTAAAGGTGCGCTTTCAGATCCACTGTCATGGTGTATAATGCAAGGTTCCCAATCATTCATACATTTATACATGTTATATTTAATTTATGCATATGAATATCATACAAGTGAAACTATCAAAGTAAAAAACATATATTATTAAACATTTACATTATATACTCTCTTAATTGTATATGACATAAAAATTACTTACTTGTAATACGTATCATTATATGCATTCATATAAAATGCAAAAGCGTTGTTTGAAATTCACATAAAAAAACTTTTTGAAATTCACATAATGAACCTTATTGCTTGTAGAAAGTACAAAACTAAAAATTAAGCAGATAAAGCTGAAGTTTTACGTTTTTGTTGTTTGTTTAAAGTATCAAAACCATAAATCCATTTATATTTAAAGAAAAAAATTTCACTTATTTCTAAGATACTATATATAATTATTCTATCAATGATACAGCTTGTAATATAATTTATAAACCAACTTTTCAAACATTCGCACTTTCACGAGTGAAACTTTAGGAAAACTGTTGTTTTAAACAACTAAACGTCTGTTTTGTAAACCCGCGTTCTTATATCGGACATCCTTGACATAACAAGCTCCCTCCTCCTCATTTTTCTTCACTAATGCTGATCGACAGCATAAGTAAATCATCATCTACGCGTGCGTGTACTTTTTACTTGAATTCTTTTCCTCTGAATTTTCGAATATTCCAAAGAAAAAAGATATCTCTAATAAGAGATGATATAAGGGATTCAAATGTCGTAACATATTTTTCCATTTAGAAAAATAGTTAATCTCTTCTTCGATATTAAATGCAGACGTATATTATTAATATAGTACTTACTATTATATAGTATCTTAGAAATAAGTGAAATTTTTTTCTTTAAATATAAATGGATTTATGGTTTTGATACTTTAAACAAACAACAAAAACGTAAAACTTCAGCTTTATTTTCTGCTTAATTTTTAGTTTTGTACTTTCTACAAGCAATAAGGTTCATTATGTATGACTGCTTTATACTTTGTAATTTTAATATATAAAAATGAATTTTAAATGTTGTTTATCAAAACCATATAAAACGTACATAATCCACTAAATAAATATTTGATAAGCAAAATTTTTCAGTTACAATCTTTACAAGTCTACATAAGTTTACAAGTCTACGTTCTTATCAAACTAAATTATCTCGCGTAGTCGATAATTGTAATTCTAAAATAGATAATAGAAAATAGGTTTTTGCAATTAAGATAAAATTCTCGTTCTAAATATTATGCGTTAAATTAATTACGAATACAAAAAATGAACATTAAGAAGTCTCTGTTTAGGATCGTTGATGGCTTGCTTAATCATATTTCTCGAAAAAAGTGTGATATCACGTTAGCGTATAAACTATTAGTTTAGGAACATTGAATCATGCCCTTATAGACGAGAATATTCTGGAGGAAATTTCTGTACACTGAATTTCAACTTATTTGTTTAAGACAGTAATGCGATAAGATTCGCTTAATTTATCATTTTTACTCATTTACCTTGCGTGATTCATATTATACGAGAGTTATCGTAAAAATTAATAAGACGTCAAACATAAACATAAACTATAATCATTGAAATTTATTATCAAATGTTTACGTCTTATTATCATTGTTATACTATATGAAATATTAGTGTATCGCGTTGAAAGATCTATCGTCATAAAGCCGATATTATTAGTCGGTGGTAAAGCGCGGGCGCAATGTTTCAAGATGGGTGACCCGTGCCCTTGTGTGTCATTGGTAGACAAAGTTCAGTCTGCTAGCAGACACCGAGGACGTGTTATGAAATTCACGAAGCTGAAATCTTTTTCTATTGTTTGAACACAGATACGGAAATAATTTTATATTTTATTTCAGTTGATGCTACGTTAAGTGTAATATTTGAAAGATGTCAAGCACGGTGGCGAGCAAAATTATAGAAACCCGCGTATATGATGGGCAAAAGCCGGGTACGTCCGGATTGCGAAAAGCCGTACGGATATTTATGCAAGAACATTATACGGAAAATTTTATTCAAGCAATATTGCAAGCTCTTGGGGAACAATTGCTTGGTAGTACGTTAGTTGTTGGTGGCGATGGAAGGTATTATGGGAAAGAGGTAGTTAAAAAAATCATCAGGATTGCAGCAGCCAATGGAGTAAGTTATCTAAGCTTATAAATGTATAATCACTCTCTTGATGTAACGCTTTTTTATTTGATTAAACAAGTTTTTTATTTTATTATTCTGGTTATGTATCATTTATTTTCATCATCATTGCGCTAGGTAAAGAAATTAATAGTCGGGCAAAATGGAATACTTTCGACTCCAGCTGTGTCTACTATAATAAGAAAATACAAAACTTTAGGTGGAATTGTCCTGACAGCGTCTCACAATCCTGGTGGACCTGACGCTGATTTTGGTATTAAATTCAATTGCGAAAATGGTGGTCCTGCTCCAGATAATGTCACAAACAAGATTTATGAGATTACTCAAGTGCTCAAAAATTATAAAATTATATCTGACATAGCTATAGATATAGACAAGATACATAGTACTACAATTCAGGTGGATGAAAATCCATTTACAGTAGAAATAATAGATTCTGTGGATGATTACTTAGAACATATGAAGAATATCTTTGACTTTTTTAGTATTAAAACATTATTACAAGGAAGTAATGATCGTCCTGCTTTTAAAGTTCTTATCAATGCAATGAATGGAGGTACGTAAAACTTAATTAATAAATTTACAAATTATTTGATATTTATTGAATGTTATTTAATAATTTCTAGTCACTGGTCCGTATGTAAAACGAATATTTAGTCATGAATTAGGTGTTAATGATTCAAGTATTGTTAATGCAACTCCATTAGAAGATTTCGGTGGACTTCATCCTGATCCAAATTTAACATATGCCAAAGATTTAGTAAATGCTATAAAAAGTGGTCCGTATGACTTTGGTGCTGCTTTTGACGGAGATGGAGACAGAAATATGGTAAATAATTTATATTTAATTGGTATGAGAAATAATATAAAAGCATATAAATTTATGCGTAACATCCTTGTAGATACTAGGCAAAAATGCTTTCTTTGTTACACCTTCTGATTCATTAGCCGTATTAGCTGCCAACTTAAATTCAATACCATATTTTAAAAAGACTGGTATCAAAGGATATGCTAGATCCATGCCAACAGGTGCTGCAGTAGATAGAGTTGCAGCTAAAACTGGTGTTAAATTATATGAAGTACCCACAGGCTGGAAATATTTTGGTATATGTTCATTTTTGCATGTCTTTATAATGTATTTTATATTGAATATTGAATTACTATGCTTTATCATTAATATTATGTATATTGTAGGTAATTTAATGGATGCTGGTCATCTGTCACTCTGTGGAGAAGAAAGTTTTGGGACAGGTTCAGATCATATTCGTGAAAAAGATGGAATATGGGCTTGTCTCGCGTGGCTTAGTGTAGTTGCAAATCTTGGAAAGTCTGTAGAAGATGTATTATTAAATCACTGGCAGACATATGGAAGGAATTTCTTTACAAGGTATTATTTTTATCATATTGCTTATGCTTAATTATTGTACTCTATTTCGTAAATAATGTTCTAATTTTATCGTTATAACCAGATATGATTATGAAAACTGTGATTCTGAAGCTGCGAATAAAATGATGCATCACATTGAATCAGAAATACAGAAACCTGAATTTGCAAGTTCAAAATTAACATCTGGAAGTAAAACATACGTTGTAAAGTTAGGCGATAATTATTCCTATGTAGATCCTATTGATGGAAGCCAAGCTAGTAAACAGGTATTGTATATATCTATAAATCTATCTATCTATAAATATATCTATAAAAATTATATCTATAAATTCCATATACTATAACAATATCATACCAGTATGGATTACTATGTAATTTTATATAACAGGGGTTAAGAATTCTATTTCAAGATGGTTCTCGTATAATTTATCGTTTATCTGGTACGGGAAGTTCTGGAGCTACTATTCGTGTGTATATTGATAGCTATGAAGATGATCCAGCATCTTTAAACAAAGATGCTCAAGAAGTTCTTAAACCATTGGTTACTATTGCGTTAGAAATAAGTAAATTACGCGAATTTACTGGTCGTGATGCACCAACCGTGATTACATAATACGTGAGTTCTTTACCGTTATCAAATCGTACATACATAAAACATTATAAGCAACTTTCATAATGACATTATGAGTTGCAATTATTATTCAAAAGATCGTTACATAAGCGCATACCGTGTATGAATCACAAGTTCGATAAAATTCTTCCTAAAATTGTATGACAGATAGAATTTATATAACATTCAATAATAAATATTTATGCGATATGAAATTCGAACATCCATTACAATAACAAAGCTTGTTTAATTATGAAATATCGTAAAAATTTTTTAATGTAATTCATAATGTCGCATGTACGGGTATCAATCTTAAAAAATATCCAATGTTAGAAAAATGAACGGTAGCGTATTTCATATCTTTTTATACAAAATTTTTTCAAATTTTTCATTTAACTATAAAAATATTAACTCTGGTATGGTTATTATACTAAAAAATAATTTACTAAAACAAAATTATACTTATCCAAAAGAAAATCCAAAAGAATATAGAATCAGTAATGAATCTAAGATCACGCGCATCTTTATACGTGGAACTGTTGTTTGCCAAAGGTGTTCAAGCATGCATAAAGATGGAAATAGTTTAACCCTTCATTATTTGTATAATGTTACATGAAGTTATAAAAAATACTTTGGTTAGTCATACTTTTAAGTTTAAACTTTTAACTTTACAATTAAATGTTGGTTTCAAAATATAATTTTTTTGTTATAAAAAATATTAAATATAATTGAATTTTTTTATGTGTAAAATAATAAAGAATTCATATATATATAAAACATTGTACAATTTTTGTCGAAGGGTTAACAAAAAAAAAATGTAACTTCAATTATGGTTGAAAATAATATATTATGTTATTAATTTTTAACTATGTTTTTATTCATTTTATGATTCTTTTCTTTTTTTTTTATTAAGATGGTGGTTGCTCTTTTTAATGATAAGAAGTTCGCTATAAATTTCACAATATTATTTTTACAATACTGTAAAGTTGTAAAATGTAATTCACTTCAATATAATTTATATAAATGAAGGCACAACGTATAAAAAAGTTTGTAAGTTATGTAAAACATTTTATTTAAAGACAGTTAAAAGCTCAATACAAATTGCGCATGAAAGATGTAAATAATTGTAAAATGTTAATTTTTATAATCAAAATAGAAAATTTATTTTATACAAAAATGTTTAAAACATGTTATTTATTTTTTATTATCTATAATCGATTTATCAAAATTCTACATTGTAAAATATTGTTTATGTATATTTAAAAATTTGAATATTAAATTTCAAAAGTAAATTCTTTTTAAATATTTAGTTTTATAGATGCCAGTTCCGTTTAATTGAAAAATATTACTAGCTTTTTACATTACATTATTGCTGTATATTTTTATTAGCCATTTTTTTTATTGATAATTATTTCAAATACCATGTAATGTAATTATTTAGTTCTATTTTACTTATTTATATATGGCATAAACAAAACAATTATGATACACATTTTTTGTTTTATGCTTTGATTATAAAACAAAATATGAATTGATAAATTAAACCAGGGATGCATGAAGACAGCGCTATTTCAAATTTCCAAAAATCATGGAAAAAATATTTTTTAATATCATGATTTAGTGAAATTTGAAATTATGAATATATTAGTGTAGATTGAAAGTTTTTGCTAAGATATTCGGTATATTGCAATAATAGCGTATCATGAAAATGAATATAAATAACTTTTATATAAGTCTGTTTCATTTTACAATTTTATAAAATATGCCGAATATCTTATTCAAATTAATTGATAGAATAGGATATACCTAAAAATTTGTAAAAATAAAATCAATAAGATTGTAAAAGTGTAAATGATAAATGCAAGAAAAAATATAAAACTTAATTGGTATATATAACAAAATTTATAACTGATATAATCAATTGAAAAATTATTATAAATCTTATGATATAAAAAGTAATTATTTTTCTATACACATTACTTTTTTATTAATGTAATATTTTCGAGTATTTTGCTTTTTTTTCTAAATATTATATTCGCAATGAAAACAAACTCTGGAAGGAAAATATTGTAAAAATCTAATTCAGAAGTTTTAATTTACGAAAGTATATCGCAAGATCATTCATTTCAATTACATTTATTCATATTGCATATAAAATTTTAAGTAATGGCAGTATGCAGCAATATATTTATGGAAATGGAATGTATTTCGTAAAATGAAATTATAATATTGTATTGATATATTGGTGAAAATTTTGAACACATTGTTGAACAATTGCAGTACTTTTTTGAAAGAAATTCAAGAAGAATTTTGTAAATATAGTTAAAGGAAAGGAGGATACTTGGGGACCTGAGTCGACACAACGCCTATTCAATCTCATAGTTATATCATAAACATGAAAAAAAACTAACTCATTTATACTCAATATCTTTGTCATTTTATTATTAATTTGTAAATTGTCGATTATTGTTAGTGATTAATGTATTGTAATATATTAATATACGTACACATGATATTAATATATTAATGCATTAAGTAAAAACAACAAAAAATGAAATATAATAGATATTATAATAGATGATTTATATCAAGTATAAATGAGTTATTTTTTGGATAAAAAATTTTTTATCCATGTTTCGTGATGTAACATGAATATGTAATACGGCAGTGTGTCATAGAGACCAGCAATGACTGCCGATTTTAATGTAAAACTATTAACATGTACTATGTATATCATATTGAAATACTAATTATTCATTGTAGGTATATGAATGAGTGGTTCTTCATAAACACGTGATCTTAGATTTCAAACACAAAGATTACCAATTGTTAAATAGCATGGACTTCTCTTCGTTTATCAATATCTTTTCTTTTGCGTGATGTTTACATTATTACGAATATTTATTTAACTAATGATTAAATTATAGAAAAAGCCATATCAGAGATGTCAAAAGCCGTCTCAGAACATTATATTATTTCTGTAAGGTCTATATTATGAAATACGCGTTGTTCGTTGTTAAAACGCAGATTCTAATGTATGCTAAACATCAGACATATAAACCGCATCGTCAGGCGAATTTCCCGCGGAATGAATGACGTCACATTATATCGCCGTCTATCATTCTATTCTTACATCACTTGCACGCGTCATGCGACGAGTTATGTCTTACGTAATCTAGACTACCATTTATAATCAATGTTTTTTCAATAAAAAAAATGTGCATAGTATTTTCTTTCAAGAAAATAAATAATAAATTATTCAATATAAATTAAATTTTTTAAACAAAATCATTTTAAAAATAATGAAATTTAATAAAAAAACGGAACGATGTTTAAAAGATTATTTATTCATATAATTATTGTACAAAACAATGTTCCTTTTTGTATCAGTTACTAATAAAAGTAATTTTACGAAAATTTTAAATGTTATAAATATTTTGTAATCATATAAATATAAATAGAATACAAATAAGATGCGAAATAAATACAAATGGAATACAAAATCAATTTAACAATCGCTATCACTATCATCTGTCTTATTAGATATGAGAATATTGATGAGATTGTCTAATATATATTTTTTTTCGCAATTGAAGTCTTATAACATATCATCAATAGGTAGTTGAAATAATCAGTATTTTTCAAATTTATTTAGTATTATTTAGTCTGTATGCAGTAAATTTGGCTTAATCAGTAGTATTTTTCAATCATCTACTGATGCTTTAATCTAATCTAACTAACAACTGTTATTTATTTTCCCATCTCCATTTGTCTACACTGTAGATTGTAGATTCTACAATGCATTGCGTACAAATATCAGGGGACATGGATATGAAGCGATAAAAAAAAGAAACATTTGATTTTTTTATTAAACAAGAAAAGCAAACGACAAGTCAAAGAAAGTTATTTGATTATGCAAATGAGATGCGGACTCAATTATCGTGGTTGAATAGCAATTTTTATCGCTATTCATTGAAATATCCCCTAATTTTTGAGTAGTTATGACATCATTAACCATATTTCTTTCTTTTATTTTTTCGACTATGCAACGCTGCATATAAATAATCTAAACCCCATTACTTGAATAAAATATGCATTTTGCTCATCATATTTGCAATTCAACATACTAATAATTCCACGATTTTTATTTTAAATCGATCTTTACCGAAAAAATATTTTGTTACATCAAATTTTGCTTTTTCGTAAACGGACACGTTACTTCCGGTTTGAATAATCCAAAATGGAGAATTCTTTTAATAACATAGAACACGAAAATGTTGACGAAAAATACTCTAGTTTTTGTTCTTCTTGTAATTCCGTCTTGCAATCTGTATGTAGCATCGGAATACCATCGTTTCATGAATTAAATAATGAAAATAACCTAATATCTAAAGTTGAAAAGAATGAAGATATTACAAAACATATCGGAACGATAAATGCAAATGAACGTATATTGGATGATTGTATCGAAGAAATTTTTGTTAAAAATACCGACACTTCTAAAAATTTAATGATAGCAATGAAACATCATACATACGAAAAACAAGAAATTAACAAAAATGATGATGATAAAATTGGTTGTTTCATAACGAAAAAATTTAAATATATTGAATCATCACCTGAAGTAAACATAAATTTATATTTAAAATTATCTTTGTTAAATTATTCAAGTTCAAAAATAATTTAAATAATAAAATAATTTCTAATAAAACAATATCCATTAATTAGGGTTCTGAAAGGAAAAAAAATTACATTATTTTATGTGACGATAAAAATAAAACTTTCACATCGGAAACAAAGATATTAAAATTTACAAAAAAGAATACATCACCTAGCAATGATGATATTTTAGAAGATATTCAAAATCGTCGTAAAGAAATACTTGGAACTATTAAATCAATATTGTATCTTTGGTAAGTATTTGGAAATATACAAATCATATTTTCAAGTTTTTAATTTATTATTTCTTTCTAGTAACTATATTAATATTATGCGTGAGGTTATACTTCAACAAATTCATAACAAACAGTCCAATGAAAGACGCTAAAAAGTTATTTTCAGAGATAGATAAGATTTTTCTATAAATTAAACATTTTATTAAATATATTTAATATATTCTTACTTTTATTTATTTATAATATATCATTATAAATATAATGTTTCAATATAATAATCTTTATGATTATTAGGAAAAATTTCAATTGTTATGTTTTTTATTTGTTTCAAGCCATATCAAAGTCATCTCTCTGTAATATAACAATGTACAAAATTAATAAACACAGTAAATACAAAGAAATAGAAATATTATAGGACATGGATGTATCACTTACAGCATCATTGTATTCCAATACATATTTCTTAATAGCAGACGTGTCCACCCAAGTAACAAAATCTTCCAAATTTCTAGAAAAATAATATTTAAAAAAATTATAAGGCACGTGTGCCAATTATTGATTGATTGCCTTATTGTTTTTTTTTAATTATTTAAAAGTATTTAGTTTAGTTTACCTTGTGACCAGAAAAGCTGGATCTTTTACAACTTCTGTACCAACTCTAACATGGCCTTGTTCTATTAATTGTGTTGCCATTTTTAAATTTTGACTCATTTTATTTCGCACCATAACAACTGGCAATCGTCTTCTACAAAATGAACTTGCGCTCACTTTTTGCGTTAGTAATAAATCCCATTTTGTTGCTATAAGTCCCATTATATACAATTTTTCCAACAATAACGCACTCTGTTCTATTCGAAATGGATGTTCCGCGTCAATTTCTTTAATTTTTTTCCCTAATTCGCGAATTTCTCGTGCTAATTTATTATACCTGGAATAATTAAAAATTTGTTATTTAACTGATATTTAATTAATTTAATGTAATTTAACGTTAGAAAAACTACGATAGACTTACTTCGTATAGTCGTCTCTTTTTTGTATTCGATAACGTTTCAGAATTTTCACTTCGTGCAGGTTGTTATCTGCTTCCCATGATATGAAATCGACTTTCTTCAGCAATTTTTGTTCGTGATATTTTAACTTTCGTACCATGATTGTGCGAGAAACGGGAGTAACAGTAGTAGAGAGTTAAAGAGACGAAAATTTGATTAACAAGGAAAGATATCAACTTTGATCACGATATTTTTCGATGCATTTGAGTTATATTTTGTGAATAAATGTGATAAATCTATATATTTACAATTATTCTGGGCTTAACTTCACTTTGTTGCAAGAAAGATTCTCAGTTAACCTTTCTGCATTTTCGACGCAAAACAATAAAATCACGTGGTTCATAAATTCGAGAAGCGCATCACGAAGTAGTATACTATTAAGTCGTGTAACGATGGGAACTAAAAGCTACAATTTATGACGTCACGCATCCCATTTCGCATTTGCTTCCCCGTCTGGCAACACTGGTGTGAGATGAATGTGTAGACTCCGTAGGACGTCATGAGTATACTTTGTTTTTGGCATAGAGGTTAGGTTTAGGTTAGGTTAAGTTTTCATATGAAAGGTGATTAGATTATGTATTTATATAACATTAAAATTGTTGTCATACGTTCTCTTTTATTTAATAATTAAGAAGGTTAGATGAAGCAATCAAAGAATAGGATTTATATTTATTAAGTTCTACGACATATTATTGAATAATGAATAAGGAAGATCGTAAAGTAGAGCCTGGTGATGGTTTACGCTCTTTAAAAAGTACAATGTTATTTCGTGCAGTTAATTATGAATTATATATTAGACCGGTAAGATTATCTGTACGAATTGAAAATTATATAAAGTTCAATAAAATCATATAAATTATATATACTAACAAAATATGGGTGTACATTGTTGATAAAAATAAAACAACCGAATTTATTTTTCAGAATAAAATGGTAATGATGTTTGGAGCTATCGCAATATTCAGTTGCGTAGGATATATTGTTTATATGCGATATAATTCTAATAACACGAAATATTATTCTGCGATTACATCTGACGGGTCAGTTGAGTTTAAAAAGAAAACATCAAAATGGACAGTGTAGTTTACTGTATTTCATGTAAATAACAATTACGTTTAAGAATTTACGTTACATAATTACTATTTGTAATGTTATTTATATACTACAGCTCATTTCATTGCTAATTGCTTATTAGGTATTATTCCCTGTACATCTCAGTGATATGTAAACAAATGTATTTAACAATTCAACATCCTCTGTTAAAAATATTTTGCTATAACAGTTTTAAGTTCTCCAATTTTTATTATATTTAAAATTTAAAATTGGTGTAAATTTTAGTAGTTCGTTAAAACTAGTATACTATTATTTCGATAATATTTATAACTTCAACAAAATTATATATTGTTTTATAAAATATGAATATTGCATTCTGTATTACATTTATTTCATATATAAACACGTAGAAAATTAATTTTTCTCACTGCATCGTTCAAGTTATTATTTTTGGCAGTATGTACAAGGTCGTTTAAAATTTGAAATACAGTTAGGTATGCTACAATGAACAGTTTTTGTTAATATAATTGCAACGCTACAACGAATGCAGGAAAATACCACTTATGTATGTCTTAACATATACTAGAAGGAACAAGTGTTATGAAGTATAATTTTAGAACCAATTACGTTCGTTCTAGCATACACCATGATAATTTTTACAAAATTTAAACGTTCCGAGTTGGTCCAGATGTTTGACTAAGGAGTGTTCTAAGTTTAAATATACATAACAACGTTACTAAAAATATATGTGTATATTTTTACGTATATATGTATGCCTATATGCACGCGCGCGCGTGTATAGATTTTTATGTAAATATTAAAAATGTATATCTGTAATATTTTCCCTCGTGTGATCTATAAATGCTTAAAATATTAGTAATATCTAGAATGTTTAAAAAATTAATAGAATGCACTAACATAAGAATGCTATTATAAAACATAAAATTAAAATATCTGATCGAATTTTTACCCAGTATTTTTGGAAATGAAATGTAAATCATTATTACGATAAATTAATTGTATGTTTTATCGATTTTAATTGAGACCTTCATTTTGCACTTTATGTAAATTGCAAACTACTGGAAGTATTTAAGACAAAAAATAAGATACATTTTTACATAACACACGAGATTATGACATCTACAAATATTGAACAAAGTTATGTACTCTTTTTAGAACATTCCTTTTTTTTTCATTCATCTGTTATATATATACATATTAATTGTATAACTGATTTCAAATCCGAAAAAATATAGTGTCTGAATTTCTTTTTATGTATACATAAAAGAAAACTATAATAATTATTTTACTTGGAACAAGATAGTAAACAGGCTCTAACTATAATTAATAGTTTGTATTGAATTTTAATAATTTCAGATTTAAATTTCTGTAAACAAATCGCTTATTATTAAAATAATAGATTAATATTTTTAGTAAATTTTCATCACTCATAGATATTTCCGTTAATAAATCGTATTTATACATATTAATTTATTGTTAAAGATATGGCTATATAATTGAATAGATAAGATACTGTATAAAGATAATATTTTATAAAGCATATTCATTGGTAGAAAAATTGTATTTAAAAAAATATTCTTCTTGGAAATATGTAAAAAATATTTCTATTTTTATCTATAATGAGAATGATTACTTAGAATGTAAAGTAGTTTTACTCTTGAACTTGGTCTCATTCTTTGATAATATCAGCGATGCGATATACATGTATATATTACAGTTCTGAAATTATTTACAAGATTATTGTTATATATATGAAATTCAAACATTAGTCTTCTATGAAATATATATAATTTGTAACCATCTCTTCAACAAGAATTTTAGAAAATATTTGTTCACATCAGTCAATAATATTATATTTTTAAAACAGAGCTTATTAATGAATTTTCTAATTATATGTAATAAGATTGATAAAAACATTAAAAAATTATTATATCAAAATGAACTTCTATCGTAAATGTAATTTTTTATTTCTCTATGAACTCAATGAAAATCATTTTAATAATAAGCGATTACACTTACACATAAAATTTAATGTATTAAAATTTGGCAATTCATAATACTTTGTTGGTATTTTGTACTTTCATAGATAAGGCGATTTCCAACAAAATGTATCGATTTCTGTATGAAATAGAGTTAGTTTACATTAATTTCTAATCTTTTAGAATAGAGAATTAATGCAGCTAGAATTAATGTACCTCATTAAATAAACATTATAATAAATTAAATCAAGGAGCAGAACTGTAACAAAAATATAGCAAATTTAGATAAAAATTAGATATAAATAATTTCTGTGACTTTGATGTAACTTCAATGCATATAAAATATTGCCATATTTCAACAATTTTCTCAATAACAATTTATACTTATTACGATGTAACGTCTGATCCGAACATTCATTTTAACATGTACAATTTTCCTTATTATGTGGATACAGTAGAATAGTTTCATAAATTGCATTTGCCACATAGTCTAAGTTAGATTCGTTAAGTCCACACATATTTATTCTACCGCTTCGTAACATATAGATGTGATAATTATTAATTAAACATTCAACTTGTCTTTCTGAAATAATGGTTACCTCATTAGTAAGATATAAGATAAAACAAGTGTGATAAAATCATGTTTTTGAATATTTACCGGTAAGGCCTGTGTAAGAGAACATTCCTATCTGTTGAGTAATATGTTCCCAATTACCAGGAGTTCCTTTTTGAATTAATTTTTGATATAAACTCGTTCGCATTTCCTTTATTCTACTGGACATGGTGACAATATGATCTTTCCTGAAATATTTTAATATCGTAGTTTAGGAATCTTTAATATTTATTGTAAAACGAATCGAATTAATTTTGTTCTTTATATCATACCATTGTTTGTAGAGATCTGGGTTCTGTAATACGGTTGCAACTATTCTTGCTCCATGATTAGGTGGATTACTATACATTCCACGAACAATCAAGGTTAACTGAGATTTTACTTGAGCCAATTCTTTTGTATTAGACATAACAACTACCATATTTCCAACCCTTTCATTATATAAGCCAAAATTTTTAGCAAAACTTTGCGCGCACATAAATTCTATTCCACGTTCAGCAAATAATCTTACAGCATATGCATCTTTGTCTAAATCACCAGTTGCAAAACCCTAAAGAATTACATTTTTATATTGCTTTTAAAATTATTCTATTCCGAAGAAGGAGAATAATTCGTAATACCTGATAAGCACTATCAAAAACAGTAAAAAGTTTTTTCTCTTCAATTACATCTCCTATTTTAGCCCATTGTTCAGGAGTTGGATCACAGCCAGTAGGATTATGTGCACATGCATGAAGAATAATTACAGCATTTTCTGGAGCACTTCTAAGATCTTTAATCATTCCTTCTATATCAATGCTGCGGGTTTCTGGATTCCAATATACATATTCACATGCTTTTTTGAATCCTCCGTTTATGAACACAAGTTTATGATTCTCTACAAATATATCGTATGTTATATAGAGTGAATATTCATCTTTTTCATCATTTAAAAATATCTATTGAAAAATATGTAAATTGACACTTACCCCAAGTAGGTTTACTATAATAAAAGGTATCATAGTGTAGAATACGACTTAAAAATTCAGCTATAATACGTAATGCTCCAGTACCAGACAATGTTTGAATGCCAAAAGCTCGGCCTTGTGCAATAATAGGAGAATCAGCACCCAACAGCATTTTTGTTGCTGCTTGACTAAAAGCATCCAATCCCAAGACAGGAAGATATTCATGATTTTGCAATTCATCTGCAGCTAATGATTTTTCTACTTTTCGAACAACTGGTAATACCCAAGGTTTTCCTTCAGTTGTACGATAAGCTAGAAACAATATGCATTTATCATAATTTTCAAGATTTATTTTGAAAGAAACGAATAAATTATTTGATAATCCTGTATCATTGTCCAATGCTCAAATACAGATTAAATCATATTACAGCAACATTATTCGTGCGTTACATTATGCAATCACTAGATATTCTGGAGGTCATCCAAGAGCAGATTCATTAGCCATACGAATGGGACACAAAAAAATTTCAGCTTAAAGACAATCATTTCATACATCGTATCATTTTAAATATATTTTAGATATATTTTAGATATATTTTTAAATTATCAAAGAGAATTTGCGCAGAGAATATTCATGTCTGTTTATTGCGAGATCAAATATCAAATGAAACGCATGCAACATACCTCCTATGGATAAATTCACTTTTTTTTCGTAAGTATCTTCCGTAAATGCTTTATTAAGCGCAAAAACTTCTATTGGAAGTCCTAGTTTTAGCCCGCTGAATCTCGTATTCATCTTTGGAACGTTTAAATATCGTACGATCAACTATCTATGCAACGATGTAAAATGAGAGGTAATCTGACGACATCAATTTATATGAAATAACAAACACATTTACAAACCTTTTACAATCACTGTATGGCGAATGTTTGCGTTTTTTAATCTTAGATATTACAGATAGTAGTAATCCATCGTAAGTACCATGGAAAATAATGTAACGTAACATGCAACTACGTGAACTTCTGGCGCTAATGAATTTAAATTAGCCTTATACGTAATATTTAACAAATGTAACATTTGATAAAGTGGTGTTCGCAATGTCAATTGTCTATTCTATGTACAAGTGTCACTTTTCAAAAGCAAGATAGACGTTGCAACGTACAAGTAAATTACAACATACGACCATCGTTACAAAATATAAATGTAATATAATGAAACACGAACAATTTTTTAATATTCGTCGTGCAAAATATAGGAAACAATTCGACGAATATTATAAGTCCCGTATGTCTTTATAAAAAAATGTTGTACGTTGTTTATAAAATAATACGTTTAAAGAGCGAGATTATGCGTTATAGAACAGTTGTATTTGTGTTTTAAGAAATTTCTACTTTCTCTATTAGAAACGGTTATTTTCGATAAATGAGATCTTTGGGATTTCTGTTTTATCGATCGATCCGTTTCATCGTTAGCTTTTTTCAGCTTCTTGCGTTATTACTGCAGAGATCGCCAGTGTGCCAGTAACACGCGAATGTATATAGTTTCGTTGATACACAAGTGCGTAGCGTAAAGCGCAACATTCCAGCATAGTTTAGTTGAAAGTTGTACCGTGAAGCGTGCACACCGCGTTG
The DNA here is from genome assembly GCA_032399595.1 of Tetragonula carbonaria. Lineage (NCBI taxonomy): Eukaryota > Metazoa > Arthropoda > Insecta > Hymenoptera > Apidae > Tetragonula > Tetragonula carbonaria. Next base: position 1,995,879 of record JAUCRC010000008.1, read on the forward strand.
TAACTTTTGTGATAGTTATATTTCTTTTTTCTTTTCGTCGTATTTCATGGCTGTGTACTATCGAGCTGCACGGAGAACCGTATTGAAGACGCAACCGTAAGTCGAGACGCAAATTAAGAAACGTTAGTTTCTTACCGCAACTTATCTTTCTGATCGCGACTAAAGCATTTTAAAGGGATGCTGTGTCTCATTACGATTCCCTCCTTATGCTTTCGTCAAAAGCATATTCTCCGTATCGTTCAGTTTTTCCAAGCGAATGATATTACTTCGTACGACTATACCTAATTTTATTTACGATCATGAAGACGATATTGAACATATTGCACAGAAATAATCCTAACTCTATATCGAACGATGAATACAGTTATTATTAACGAAAGAAAATCTCGATGGTGCCGTGATGTAACTGTAATTGTCGAAGTGGAGTCATGAACTTAATTTTACCGTCAAATAGAAGTTTGTATTTTAGAAATACGTTGTGACACTTTTTAAAGAAGTTATTTTTTCCTTTTTGTATAACATTTGAAATATAAAAACTATACAATTATATCTCAACATATAGTAGTACCGCTATTTCAAATATAATTCATTTTAAAAAGAATTAAATAACTAAAGAAAAAGAAAATTATATAATTTATTTAAAAGCTAATTATATCGTACTCTTTTTATCGAATTCGATCGAAGTTCGAAATAATCGATCAACAGGTTTTGCTTTTCTTTTCACGTTTCGTCTCGATGAAAAAGCAGATCAAATATGAAACGAAGCGTGGAAAAAGAGTAGGCGAGGCGTTGAAACGGTTTTGAAATTGAATTAGCTTTCAAATAAATCGTTACCTTAAGGTAGGTGTAAATAGATTCTATTCGTTACGGTGAGATATGACGAATACTAATACTCGATATTTAATGTGATTTAATTTTTGTTTTCTACGATTCTACAGCTATATACAGCTGTATCACATACGTGATATTAATCGGTTCGAAAAATAATTTCCACGAAAGTGTGTCGATGCTAGTTGCGCGTTATGCAAATAATATCTATCGCGTTATGCGTTTGATGTGATATTTGAATCGTGATTTAATCTGTCGATAATGATTTAGCGCGTGGCTGTCGTTTCATTGATATGTCATTGATACATTGACAAGCTAGACGCGTTCGTCAGCTTAATCGTAGTGTGTGACAACAACAAGAGCAACGACAAACTCAAAAATCACGTTCATATCGATCGATTATATAATACAATTCGAATTTAGGATATTGTAAACGTGCAATTTGGGACTTTTATAGTATAATTCTTTATAGTATTGCAATACAGCAACATTTTGTTTACTTTCTTTCTTATGCTTATTACTTTCAAAGATGATGGTAATTGAATTCTCAAGAATTCTAATAACTTTTAGAGATAAAGAAAAAAATAATTTTAAAAATACAGAATTTTACGAAAGAAAGAACAACACGTTGAAAACAACACGTTTTTTCTCGTACGAAGTGAATAATACTTTTAATAACAGTATAAAATTATTACTAATTTTACTTCGCGCATTCGTCGCCAGATGGCTTTGCAACAATTCTCACAAGCTCGTGTCTGATTTTTGTTTTTTAAATATAGATCGTTTTGTTTATGGCGAAGTACTATATATAACAGAGTTGAAACACATCGTAACGAGGGCACTTTGTTTCTCGGTGAAAGAACAATGCTCTCGTTATTAGGAAAAGCATGAAATTGGTTATACAAGACATAAGTAGACACGCGTGAAAATGTGAGAACACAAGTTTGATGATCTAAATAAGATATCTACAAATTCAACGGAACGGTTATGTATTTGGTATATGAATGTATTCGATAAATACATGAATTGCATGTTAATTCTCTGAATCGAAATTACAAAGAGTCTGTGTGTCTCTGAATTAAAATTACAAAGAGTCACCTCCAGAAATCGTAGGCACAAGTATTATATTTTTATAATAAAAATAGTACGATATAAATAGTACATTAAATAGTACGATAAATACGATATTTATTTCTTATAAATATTTATTTCTTTTATTCTTTTTATCGTTATCATTTTCCATTACAATTGCATAATAACATTCTCTTCCCTTCGTTTTCATGAAAATAACTCTCGAAAATAAAACTCGAATTAAAAGCAAACTTTCTCTCATCCCATCGATCTTCTCGATCGAATTCGTTTCGATACGCGGTTTAACTTACAGACAAAATGCGAATGTGCCATTAAATCTAATTAGATACTTCTACATGAATGTAGAAGTATGGTGACTGGACATTCCAAGAATGACAATGCGGCGTCTATTAACGTCGATTTAATATTTTCTTTTTTTTTTCTTCGATGAAAAATTTACATTGATATATATTATAAATGAAATAAAATTAAATATAAATATGAATATAAAATTAAATATAAATATAAAATTTACGTTAATATATATTACAAATGAATGAAAAATAATGTACGTTATTATTGTATTTTTTAATGGATATTTTAAGCATCGATTAAAGTATAAATCATATTACAAAGTTCAACGGGCTGTATACGATTATTAAATGCAATAGTTACACGAATGATCCAGGATTTTCATTTATTAAATTAATTAACGGTCGTTGTTAAGGATGTAAAATATCGAAATAGTATTGGACGTATCGACGAGTTTCCTTTCAATCCGAAATTTAGGAAAAATCCTTGGCATCGAAATCGAAGATTTCAATTAAAATTCGCTTTTCAATTGAAAGTTGAATTGTTTATATTTTCCTTAAATTTAAAGAAGTTCTTTGACGAGAATACAAGCGAGCATTTAACAAAAAATGATTCACAGTTACAGTTACGTGGAATCAACGAGTTAATTGGAATCAACAGTTTTTCAGCGTGCAGTCTTCGTCAAATATTTGCAATCGGTTAAATTCTAAATATATAATTCAATTCTAACTTGCAATCGATTTCTTTGCAGCCGGTTGCACCAATGATCGCGCAGGAATTTTATGAAACCTGTTAAGTCTTGCGTGAATGAAAGGACGTTGTAGAACGTATCGAAAGATATACGTTGCATATATATATATATATCATATATGCGCGCGCACACATATATGTTTTTACATTCTAGGTTAGGTTAGGTTAGGTTCGCAATTGAAAGTTGAGACAGAGATGTAAAAGATAAATTTCGTTTCGAAACATTAAGAATCACGCATTGCACATACTATGTACATGTATTTACCTTCGGTTATCTATATACGTATATATTTACTTAAGTATCGTTTAAAGCATACAACATGCTTTTAAAGCAATTGAAATCAACGAAATTTTCAAGCGAAATTTAAAATGGATGAAACAGAAGTTCCAACGAAGAGAACCAGTGAATTTGATCTGATTGGATAACTTCATTTTCCAATTCCGGATCCGTTAATTCATTTATTTGTGACTCGTTTTCTTTTAGCTGCCGCATTTGTTGCAATGCAACATAATGGATCAGATTCCCTTGACTGCGTATGAATTTCGAATGGACAGCAAATTTTTTTGCTAATAACAATCTGAAAATGTTCCGAAAATGCCGACTGAGTTTAATTCAGTTTTATTCAGCGTGTGTAACATCGCATTTTCGGCAAGTTTCGTTCGATCAATTTAGCAAGATTGAGATTATCATTTAAAAGCCAGAAACGCGAAGCTTGAAAATTGTAAAGAAAATTTCTCTTCTAAATAAGAGTTGTTCTAAAGGAAATTCGAGAGGCAAGATTCTATTTCGAATTGCGATTTTTTTTTTTTTTTTAAACCGGCAAATCTCCTCAAGGGATTAATTCCTCTGTAATTTTAGTATTTGAGAACAATTGTCATCCGAAAAAATCCACCGATTAATTAATTATTTCCTTTTTTAATTATATCGTATATATACGTTTTTTGCGGCGGCGTTGATATAGCAACAGTAGTTGAGACAGGTTTAATGAACGACAATGATGGTTATTGAAGGCCAAACAAGGTCTTAAATTAACCCTTTGAAGATGTAACAAACTGTTAATCGAATCAACGAAATTTATTAATTTATTAAGCTGTAGATGATATCGTTAATAGATAAAGCGATCTATGCTGTGTCTTATCTAAAAATCAAAAATTTGGTCTATCCATTGTTGTTTTCCTTTTATTAAAAATGCGAATACATGCTTAGTTATCACAAGGTATTCTCTCATAGTTAGATCTTCTTTTTTCTTCCACTACATGTTTATTTGCAGTGTCGACTCGAAGTTTCAAGTTACAATCTTTTTGGATTATTAATTGTTATTCGTACAAAATAATTCATTCGATATAATCGCACACAGTCAGAAAATCGTGAATTTACTATTAAGTAACTTTCCCACATTTGTGTGTATCAGTTGCATGTATTTTTATCGGAATCAATATTGTCTTTTCTCTTTTTTCGATCATTTCTTTTATCAGATTGAAAATCTTCGTAAAATTGCTTCGTAAAACGTTGATAAATTTGAAAATTTATTTGAAAAATTGATTAATAATACGATAAAAAAAAAATAATAATAATACTATTCCTCAGTAATAGTACTACAATAATAAATTTATTAATTCGGTTTGACAGAAACATACACGTTCGATCTATCGCAATTACATCTTCCTCGTTCTTCTTTCTTTTGCGTATTAATGCTCCTTGAGTCACAAACAAGTCCGTCATATTGTCCCGTCTGATTCTTTGTTTTTCACGTTCGAGCCTCCTCCTCGAGAGCCGGTTCCTTGAACAATGAGTTTCTGTTCACGGGAAACGTTGCTGGTCATTGTTCGAGAGTAATCGCAAAAGCAAAGGTGATTCTCCCCGTTCGTCGATAAAAGAACGCAATGAGAATGAATAAGAAACAGACCTTGATGATTTCGATGGAATACAAAAATTAGTCCGACCTTTTTTTTTTTTTATAATATTCGTCTGCTTCTTCAATTCGTATCTTATCACTTTACCGACCGTGTATTAGCGGTGAATAGTTAGCTGATTAATAGACTACCGGTCGGTAAAGTGTTAAAATATGTTGGCCGATTAATAGGCTACCGGTCGGTAAAGTGTTAAAATATGTTGGCCGATTAATAGGCTACCGTTAAAGTGTTAAAATATGTTAGCTGATTAATAGCTACCGGTCGGTAAAGTGTTAAAATAGTTAGCTGATTAATAGACTACCGGTCGGTAAAGTGTTAAAATATGTTGGCCGATTAATAGGCTACCGGTCGGTAAAGTGTTAAAATATGTTGGCCGATTAATAGGCTACCGGTCGGTAAAGTGTTAAAATATGTTAGCCGATTAATAGGCTACCGGTCGGTAAAGTGTTATGGAAATGTTTCTATTGTTCAAACTCATTCGAGGGACTTTCGTTCGTTTGTCTTTCTGTAAGTATTTCGTAATACCATATATAGATGAGGATACTTAAGACGTAAGATTAGAATTTCAAATAGAATTTGTGTATATAGGATGAATGTTTCGAAGATTTGTATGTCTTTGATTATCAAGCGTACAAGTAAAAGCTATACGTTCGTAGAATTTAATCAGACGTTATTTTTATAGTTAATTCCGCGTACCATGATTAGATGTGTCTGTTCGTTTTGTTTGGATTTTGCATACATATTTTTCTTTGGATCATGTACGATGATTTATCGAGTTTCAGTCGGTATGTTTTGATAGTAAATATTAATAAATTTTATTATATTACTTGAATTATAGTCAAAGCTCCTTGCTTCTTTTTAAGCTGTTTTTAATTTAATTTTCAGGATCTAGTTTTCTAGGTACTTTGGTTCTTAAATGCTCTTGGATTTTTTTTTTAAGGTGAAGATTCTAGACCTAAAACTTTTAAATTTCCAATTTTCAGTCTTACAGTCTAAATTCCAAATTCTACCCCTTCAGTTTTTGTATTTTTGTATTTTTGTATTTTTAAGTTTTAAGTTTTCTTTAAAGGTGAAGATTCTAAATCACGACTCCTAAATTTTCAATTTCAAGCTATTTAGACTCTAAATCCTTAGTTTTGAGCTTTACCTTTTAGACTTTAACTTCTAGTCCTCAGACATCAATCACGTCTTTAATGTTTGCTAGATGTTATTCTGTAAGTTTCAAGTCTTAAAAGTTAAATTTCAAACTGTATGTTTTAGCCCTTGGCTATTTAATTTAATTTATACACATAAAATTCCAAAGTCTGAATTTTATTCTTTGAGATTCGTCTTTTCTGCCGTAGAATGCAAATCCTCCGATTAGGTTTCTTTGTTAGGAAGCTTTAGATTCCTAGGTGCACACCTAGCTTGCAATTTGTAGTTTCTAGGTTTTCAACTCTAAATCTCAAGTCGTGCAGATTTCAAGTTCTACGTTCATTCAAATTCTATGTTACATTTTTCAAATATATCAGGTTTCAGACCCTAAGTCTTACAATGGTACCCATTAATTGCTACGTTCCAATTTTCAAATTTCAGGTTTCGCGCACTCAGACCTGAAGTTTCACGTTCTATATCTTTTAAGTTCGATGTTTTTTTATTTTACATCGTTGTTAACTTTTGTGCGAATATAACACGCCAATGTTGCTAACACAATAACTAATCACGAACACTTTTTACTCAGAATTAATCAATGGGTTATTATTAAACACGTGTTCGTTTCACGTACAAAGCAAACATCTAGGTCACACTATACGAGTGCACACTATATAAGCGACATAATTCTAGTATTACAAAGTCCATGGCGATACAAGGGTCCTCTGTATTTTTCAAGCACATAATAAATCCTCCGAGATATTCTTTGTTCTTCATTGTTTAAATAAACTCGAAGGTTCCGCTGGCATTAATTAAGCTTCGTTCATAACGTAATAACACGTTAACAATACATTTCAATATATTTTAAATACATTTATATTCTGCTATCTGCACCACTGTGAGTACTGGAAATCTTCTAAATTCATTCGATCGTTTTCCTTGTTTCAAGAATTCGCACAAGGATCTAGATTAGATCGTTTTCTTTGACAAGATGTGCGTTGCAAAAATATATAACGCATGAATATAGAACTGTAGTTGACTGTTGTCACAATTAATATGTTCTGACACAATCACGTCGCTCTGTGATTGAGAGTCTTTGTGGTAAAAGAATGAAAAAAGAAATAAAGTATATCGAATATTGAGTAAGAAAATGAAAGGACGATTAAAATAATGTTACACGAACAATTTGTCTTTACTATCATCACGAATTTCAATGTCAATTACAAATTGGAAATAAAACGATCTGTGTTCATTTTAATTTTGTTGAACACATTTAAGTTTATGGATACGTTAATTAATTCATTTTTCCAGAGATATTAATTAATTAAGATAGAAGAAAAATTCTTTAGAATGACGGCAGTTATCTGAGTAATTAATTTGCTTTAGTGAGAATGGAGTTTAAAAAAATTAATTGTGTTATCAGTTGAAGTTCTTTTTCAAACGATATCGAGTTCATTCTTTTTTAATGATTTAGAAATTATCAGAAATTCGTATTATGAATAATCTTTATTTTAGATTTTATTAGGAAATATATCATTAGATATATTATTGTCAGGAGTAATTTTCATGTAATTGTGGATATATTTCTAAAATACAGTTGTACGTATTCGAAAGAAACGCAATTTTTTTTTTTCTTTTTATAAGATATTTTAAAATTGTTTTAAGGTAACATTGGTAATACCGGTGAGTTACAAGTAATCTACGAAAGTTATTTCATAAGCTCAGTTATTTTATTTTATTTTAATTTGTATCGTACAGAATGCATCACACGGAACAGATACGCGTATAATACTAAAAAATTCTATATTCTTTTCTTTCAGCAAGAAATTTCATCGTGTAAAAATACCAAAGAGCTTATAATTTTCATTATTTATTTAATCCGCTAATTGGATCATTTCTTAACGAGAGACAGTTCCATTTTCGAGTAATTTTCGCCAGGAGAGAGCAATTTCAAAATTTATGGCCAATTAACATTCTTTAATTAATTAATAAACTTTTACTCGGAGCTAACTTCTTTTTTGAAATATCACATTTTTCTTTGTCCTTTTCCTTTTGTTTTTTAACGAAGTATAGAGTATGCAAAAGAAAAATATTCAAGAAGCGGAGCTACCTCCTTGTTTTTTCCTCCCCCTGGAAATTTACCTTTCAATTTACTATCCTTGCTTGTCTCTCGTCAATTGGAAAACGTGCTCGACGTGCGTGTTCGCTTAAAATTGAAATCAGGACTCGTACACCGGATAATCACCGGGCGAGCTGCATGATTTTTCTTATATAATCGAAATCGCGAAAAGAAGCAGAAGTGAAAGCTCGAAACCGACTGTAAGACTCGGCAGGGCGAGCATATCATTTTTTTTCTTTCTTCATTTCGATAGTCTCGTTTCTTTTGTTAGATAAGCGGCGAACGAATTACGTACACGCGGGAAATAGCAGGTTCGTATAAACGTCTGTCTCTCCCATATATATATATATATATATATATATATATATGTAAGTACTGTGTGTGACACGTTTATGTCATGGAGAACTTCTGACCCTCTGCGACAATGTGAAATTATAAAATGGACTATAAGCGGCGATCTCTTGCGGCATCGCTGCCCCTCTTTTGAACACGTTGCGGCGTTTAATTTTTTGAGAATAAGCCTTTAGACATTCTATGATTTAGACACTCTATGACGAGCCTCCAGTGTGTTTCGGGAGGGATTATTGAAAAAAATTTTTTTCTTTTTTTCCACCAAACTCCTTTAAGCTGGAGAAGAATTTATATATTTGAATTCATTTGGTCGGTAAGGAATATTACCTTAGAGATACGTAATTTAGGAATATCGTTATTTAATGGTGGTAATTTAAAGGATAATTTATTATTTTGAAATATAAATGTTAGAAAATGTTTATCTTGCTATTTCGCAGTAACTTTAGTGTTTTGCTTTTTAATAATTTATTTGCGAATGTATTTTGTAGCACATTACACGTTATAACCAAACGAACGATTAATCGGTGCGGATACATCTTCTTCCTGCTTAAAGGGTTAATATTCGATACATGCGCTGATTCATGAAAGTGAAATGATTCTGAAAACTTACCAGAGAAAACTTTCACGTTATACGAAACGTATACGTACAATGAAGCATGACTATCGTGATTATATTAGCAAAATCAACTGAATTTTATAATTAACTCAACTTTTTTATATCAACACTGAGCATTAATGAAATTTAAACGTACGGAATGCATACATAACATGCAGAAACTGAAATGAAAGTCTAAAAACAGAATACTCGCGTTGTAACATATTTAAATCCTGTTCCTTTAGCGATTACATGTAACATTCAATACTTGGCAATGTGTAATGATAGTCATGTGTAGATCAAGAAATAATACAAATTTTAATTTTCATAAACTTCCACTAAGTCTGAAAGTGGTACTAAATATTAAGAAAAATTGATAACAGTGATCTAATTAAAGAAGTCAAACTGAAGGACAGCGATTGATGAGAAGTAATATATTTCGTTTTATTTTTTTTTATTTTTTTTATTTTTTTTTTTTTTTTGTTTTATTGGAGTCACATAGAAGTGAACATTTTGAATAGTGTTTGGCTGTTGAAAACAAGGAAGTCAGCACTCGACACTGCTCATTAGAGGAAGAGGAGGACAGGAAATGCTTCATAAAAATTGAGCCGCACAACATTCTGGTGGCTGGTCACGAATTTACGACACGCCAACCGACAGATTTGCAACATATTTTACCAAGCTGAAGAAGTATTCGGAATATTTGAACGTGTCACACGAGATCAAGTTCAAATCAATAATTTTCAATAATACCCAATATGTGTGTAAAAAACTGAAAGATATTTAGCACAAGTATAGTACGTTTCGCAGCGATCACGAAAATCTTCAAAACAGTCAATCGTTTATTATACTAATAAAGTTTAACGTTCAGTATTTTTTTTTTTTTTATCTCATACTTAACACTCGTTACATGCTTAGTACAGGTTATTTAATTGTTCGTATGCTAAATAATGTTACATGAGGTTTTCAAATTAATTACAATTGCAAACTTCGAAATGGATATAATCGTGACTTCACGCTACATAATCGTGATTGTAATGAACGCTCTTGATAATTTTCTATGCGTTTTATATAATACACAGAAGTACGAGCATAGTTTTTTTACGAGCGGCAGGTGTTTAAGTACTTTCATCAGTGAGATTTAAATCATTCACGAAAGTGGAACAATTATGCGCGACTATATCAAGTGGCATAAGACTTTGAATCAAGTGGATTACTTTCGTTTTCAAATGACGCGAGAAAGCAACTCAACTGGTGTCGTATTCGGTCATAGATAATTACAAATTAATTTATATTAGGATATATCGCAATATATTTGAATACATGTATGGAGTAATCGTTCGGGGAAACTATCAAGCCGAAAAAGTTCTTCTAAATGGTTAATTTTCGAATGCAACAGTTATCTAATCTTTGAGTTTTTATTTGCTGCGTATCATACTGATAAGCGAGATATTACGATATTTTTCTTATATCTTACCTACAGACACGGACGACACCGTGATTAGATGAAAGGTCTTAAAATTATAGTTCATTGACTAAAATTCCGCTTTATTTTTGTACATTGTATACTATTTATTTCCACATACGTTTCCACATAATTTTCCACGTACGTATCAGCTACAATTATTTGTCACGAGATAATATTACACCAACTCTGTTGTTAGATTGTATTTTCGTATTTTGTTCGTAGATACGAATATTTGTTTGTTCATTCGTTCTTGATTCTTTTGTTTGCAATAGGAAGCTTTCAAGACTTTGCAAGAGTAGGACTTATTACTAGGCAATTTGCAAATCATCAGTGTCAGCGCTTTCTCTGTACCTTACATAAAATACAAGTTTCACGTGCAACTGATATTTACTGAAAAAGTATAATAAAGTCAATTTTATCGAGCAATGCTTTAAGAATAACCCTATTCGTTTTATGATACAATTGAATGAAAAAATTCGGTAGAAATTAAGAACTTTTTCTTCTTACGATAGATTAATGAAAGTTTTTTGAACGTGTTCTGTAATTAGTATAATTATTAATTTTATTTATTTGTGAATTAATTTTCAAGAATATTCTGTAACGTGATACTGATTGGACATGTAACGTTGAATATCATCTATTAAGTTAGAATTTCTTATTGTAGAGAAAAATTGAAGCAAGAAATTTATAGCTGTGTTTCGACAATTAGAATGGAACTTTCCAAATCTTTTTGAGGTAGATACTTATCATTCGTGTCTTTACTAGTTTAACTCGTTCTTTTATCATATACTGAAGCAGTAGTAGTATTCTAATAATACGCATAGTCAGAAACGGAAGAGGATCATTGTCTTCCAAAATGATCCGGACGAACGTACTAGAATTAAATTTCCTCTTGCAAATAGAAAAGAGTTTAAAAGAGTCAAACGACACGTAATAATCGATAAATTTTTGAAACCGTAATATCACGCTTGATAACTTTCTAATACACGACTGTTATCGGTATAAATATTATCCAGTACATATACATAGTTTGTATAATTGTAAGAAAATATCTAACATGAAAATTAGATATCAACATCGTATCATATAGACAATTTTAAAACTTCGTTTTAGCCATTGTACGTACATCAGCTTCGCAAAAACAGCTTAGTTTTCAGTGAAGCTTACGTTTCCTCCATTCGTGGTTCGTTTCGAATCTGTAATCATCAGAAGATGCAATTACATATGTGACATTCGATGATGCATAGACCAAATGATAACTCCGATACGTTTTATCTGCAACTCGCCACACATCCTGTGACTCACAGTTCGTACTTACGCTTCGCTCGTTACAATCCCTGAAATTCTTCTTCTCTCGTTTCTTTTTTTTTTCTTTTTCTTTTTTTTATTCCTTTATCCCCACCGGTCTTTTCTCTTTCTGTCCTTCCTATGAACGAATTAACTCCCTTTTAGGCTACGAGGGTCGGGGACCCTCTTTTTCACGCGTTCGACCCGCAGCTTTGCCGCGTTACCGTTAGGTTCGTTATGGTCCCGTTTCTCCACGGACCATGCTCATTTTCATAGTCATTTTAATAGGATTATTTGCGTGTTCGATCGTGGGACGCGTCGGCGGATCCGACGACATCCCTGGTAAATGAGATCCAATTATTTTCTGCTGGTCCGACCTTTGTTCGATTACGACATTATCTGAAGCTGAAGTTAGAAGCGAAAAGAGTGTCGACAAACAAGAAATTATGTATTATTGATAGATTAACAATAGATTAATATCAATGATGTATACTTAATTACCATGACATATATTACTCAGTTAGACAAGACAAAAAGAGATAAATCTATATAGTGATAATTAATTTCTTCGTTTTCTTCTAAGCAAGTGGAAAGAAATGGGAACATTATTTATGCAATATCGAGGTCTAGTTTAATGGACAAGTTCAATGTTATAAAGAAGTCGCATAAAGAGAGAATTAAAGAGAGTTTAATTAAATATTTCGATAATATTGAGAGTAGTCGTGCTGTCGTGCAGGTTAATTATACATTATGGTGGTAGAGACTGTAACCATCGCCCGGTGACCAACTTATAGCATTAATTGCAAAGTCTCTCTCCATTCACTGTCGCTCGTTATACAATCTTCGACTATGTTCCCGTGCATACAATGAATAATGGTTCACGTCAGCGAGTTTCTCGCCGATTCTCAAAGCAAAAGTTCCCTTGGACGTTGTTAATGCCAAGATTTCCTTCAAGGAATCAGCAAGACGGGCATTAACACGCTGGAGTAATTAAAAGATCACGTTTCCAGATGGTGTAAGTGGAGTAGTTGAATAACGAAACACTGATTTCTGGAGTAATGGTGGCTAATTTGCTAAATAATAACGTAATTTATACCGTAATTTGAATCGCTGGACACTTTTAACTATGAATTTCATCTGTTCGTTAATTTCGGGGACTAGAAAATTTATGAAATGTCGTATCATGGAATATATTCTTGTAATATAAAAGAAATATGTGAAAAGTATATATAAAGGATAGAATATATAAAAATATATAATATAAATATAATAATATTATAATAATACAATAACGTAGAGTATTTTGATAATAATGTAGAAAACTAGCGGGTTGCAGAATTTCTGAATGCGTTAATGCGTTTAGGATATTAGAGGCAAAATTTCAGAATTTTCGGATTCTGAAACTTTTAAAATCTTTAATTTTCCAATTTTGATATCTTGAGAACTCCTAAATTTTCGAGTATAATTTTACAAAACTTGCAAATTTTTTTTTTTTTTTGCTCAATCACCGAGACAAAGTGAAGTGTCGAACCACACACAGAAAGGAATAAATATTTTTTACGGAATATTCATTCAGTTAACATTTTTACGCATACACGCATACACGCATATGTACGAAACTTATATAATATCTCATTTATCATGGCATTGAAAAACAGTGGTTAGATAAAAATATTCTTCTTTAAATAATTCATCTTCGCTCGACCTTGCTCCGAACTGACTGATTAATTAATTGATTACGCAAATGGACGAGTCATCTCTGACTCGCGTATGTTTCTAGTGAAATGACACAATATATAACTTCGAGCGAACCATTTACATCGATATATATCTGTACTTGGAATATTGAAATTGTACTTAGAAGTATTATCGATTACTCAGGGATATCCACGTGTCATAATTCGATTGAATTCAAGATCTTTGTTGGTTTAAACATAATAAAGATTTGACTTATCGTTTTGCTGTACGTGACCGATCGGTTATGCACGTGACTAGGATAATTTATGCGTACGAATAGCTTTGCTAAATATTCATGATTGTTACACGTAGAATAAATATCGATTGAGTCTGGTGATTTCTGGCTTGCTGGAATCTCGACTTTCTGACTCTTTTGAAACAAATTTCATTATTTCAGATCTTTTAGTCTGTCACGCATGTACCATTATTAGAAACTCTAGAATTGTTTGAATTTGAAGTTTTAGAATTTTTTTAAATTTCCAAGTCGCCAATTTCAAAAGCCATCAGAGATAAATCGAATCAGAATTTCCGTGATTTTTGTAACTTGCAATTTGCAATTTATCCAGTTTTCAGATTAATTTGCAAGCTTCTCTTTCCAAGACTTTCCAGTCTTGAAAATTGCGGATATTTGCGATTTCAGAGCTACAGAACTTTCGAACGCCGATTTTCCAATCTTTGAAATTCTCAAGTTTCCCCCCCAAAAAATTGTTCGAGCTTCCAATCTATAAAATTGGAAAATTTTTCCAACTCTCCAATTTCAAACATTCCCGAACGTTATTTCGAAATGTCCAATTTTCCAGTCTCGAAACACCTTTCGAATTACCAAATTCCGACGAATTCCGAGTATTCGAGCATTGTTCCGTTCCAAAAAGGTTTTTCGAAACTAACGCTCGAAAGATAAGAAGCATATTAGGCGGATTACTTATCGACGCACACGCATACCATGGATCTAACGGTGGAGAACTTTGGAATGTTGGCTTTTACTCAGGACACACGAGCATTCATTCAGGTGTATGATGAACGCAAGCGTTACATTCTTCTGTCGTGGCCGCGATCGAGGCTACGGCACGCACTATGTTTCTACTCAGGTGCACGGTGTGCATGTCAGGTCCCGATCAATTAAGCTACTTAAACGGCCCGTTCTGTTTTACTCCGTAATAAATAAATGCATCGTAGAGAAGCCGTTGAATTGGCTCTTCCGGTGGTATCTATACGTTCGCGTGTAATATGCGTACGTTCACAGGCGTTCATTGCGCCCATCCTTGACGCGTCTCGAAAACGTATTTATGGTACGAACTTTCAATGAATACGCAGGAACATATGGAGTTTTGCCTTCCTTTGATCGCAGGAAATGATGCTAATTTTAAAAATTTTAATACAGCGTACGTGGAGAGTACTCGTACGTTCGATGAAAAATGATCGACACTTTAAGCCCGTGATTTCGCGAAAGAGAATCGCGCAACAAATTTTCAGGGATCTTTGTAAAGAAGAGACTCGAACAACTTGGAAATTTTTCAATTTCGAAAATTTGCAAAATTTTGGAGAGAAAATGTTGTTTCAGTGTCTCTCAGGTAGCAATTTTAATCTCGTTTTTTTACGAATTAAATTAGTAAATTAATTTAATAAAGACGAAGTTACGTATACCAAAATTATTTTGATTTCTAACAAATAAAAATAATATAAAATTCATTATTTCTTTAGTTATCACTGTGAAAGTGCATCATTGCATCATTGTGGGGGAAAAAATTGCAACATGAAATAGAAATTTTAAAATAAAATTGTAAAATCAGTCATTTTGATTGGTGTGGTAGTTCTGGTGTTAATGCTCAAGTTTTGAATTCTTGCCATTGGAGAATTTTTGTTTATTTAACAATCGTTCAATCAACTGGCTCGGTGTAATTACTGAACGTATATAGACATTATTTATAAAATAATTCGTAACATGATAACTCATATTTATAAAATAATGAGGCAACAGACGTTTCCCAGTACGTCGTAGAACGATTCGGGGAAAACCTGATCCTTTTCCCGCAGTTACAGCATACCTGCTCCCAAAATATTTGGACTTTCTATCTTTCTTTAACTTTCTTCAACTTGTTTCCTGAAACTTAAATCCTCGAAAAAGAAAAATGATCCAAATCTGTTTTTCAACCTTACACGAGCATTTCAACCTTTATACTTTCAAATATTCTTTAAAATATTTTTGGTACTTTCTTCTCATGCTGGCTCACATAATAATCGCTAACGAAGAATTTTTCTTTTATATTAATTAATTAAGAAGCCTCCTTGGTTTTTTTTCCGATCATAATTTCGAAGAATTAGGATTAGAAATTATGAACATCGATAGCAATTGAAAACGATGTTAACCATTTGGGTTAACGTAATTCTTTCTTCTTAATTCTTGATTCCTCGTTGAGGACAAAGATCTTGAGAAACAATACTGAAAAAAAATTAAATCGTATTTTACGCAGCAAAAGCATCTGTCAAGTGTTGATATATTGACATTCGCATTACAGTATACACATTGAACAATTGAAAAATTTTATTATCTATTACGAGTACTGAATATCAAAGATCTAAAAAAAAAAAATCTTAATTTTAAGAATCTTGAAATCTTAATTTCAATCAGGAACGTAGGATTGCATTGCGTGCATTGATATT
Source organism: Tetragonula carbonaria (assembly GCA_032399595.1). Taxonomy (NCBI): domain Eukaryota; kingdom Metazoa; phylum Arthropoda; class Insecta; order Hymenoptera; family Apidae; genus Tetragonula; species Tetragonula carbonaria. Next base: position 2,012,103 of record JAUCRC010000008.1, read on the forward strand.
CTGCATCTTCCAATAGAAAATTGAGTAAAACTAAGGTATATTTAATTTACGCTGTACTCTCGAGGTGCCTTTGTGGCCTCAGCTCTCTGTTAACTGGTTTGACCAGACGCTAGACGCTTCAACATCTAGACTTTATGATGCTCGGTTTTACGACCTTGCTTGATCATGGAGACCATTGCATCAAAATGTACAACTGCAATTAACAAATGTTATTATTTGCAATAAATAAAATACTGAATATCACAAGTATAAAATACACACAGGTACAATTAAAAGATCGTGTCATTTACGATAAATATTGGAATATTGACACTAGAACTACCGACAGTTAGTCGACGATGTTATTTCTACGAAAATTATTTTGATTTCTAATGAATAAAAATAAAATAAAATTCATTATATTATTCCTTTAGTTATATCACTGTAAAAGTCGTTGCATCATTGCGGGGAAAAAATTGTAACACGAGATAGAAATTTTAAAATAAAATCGTAAAACCAGTCATTTTGACTGGTGTGGTTCTAGTTTCTAGTGTTAAAAATCTGACAAACCTGTCCCAAGACTTTCGAGCAAGCGTGTATACGGTGAACTTAAGATTTTTCATTCTTCGATAGAAAGTGAACACTGTTCTGAAAACTCGAGATTTTGTACCTTTATCTCGGTAAGCCGATATCTTTCTGCCGACTGGTTCGATCAGTCTTTGATACTCGGTTTCATGACCTCACTTCATCGCGGAGGCTACTGCAAAGAGCTTGACACCGTTAGTCGCTCTACGTGTCAATTCGCCCGTGTATATACCGGCTCGTCTGGTTTTTATTCAACTTGCACCATTAGAGTGGCCACTGTAAGTTCTGTTTGCTGTTCCACGGTGTGGTACTTACATACATACATACATACATACGTTGCACAAGCGACTTGTCTGGCTCTGGATGATCATTACTCTTACCTCTAGCTGGATCTTATGAAATACCTACCCATTGGCGTAGGTGTGCTGGATCTTTGTACGATTAAATGGGATTAGTGTTTAACACACACATACGTACATAGCGAATTTAACGATGAATTATACCTAGTACAGAATAATTCTTCGAGTTGGAGAATTATTTTTAACACGGAATAATTTCTTACTATTCAAGTATGTAATATTGAAAGATGCGTTTATATTTCTTCCTTTGATCGATCGAAAGTAAGTAATTCATTTCAGATTAAATAATTTATCATGCAGTTGTCATGATACAGTTACTTAAGATCAGTGTTCATCGTGAATTTCCATGTTTTTAACGCAATACTGAATAATTTTTAGCATAGAATATTCTCAACAAAGAGAAATGAATAAAATTATATTTTAATCGTAATGTTACATTCGCTTATTTCGTATGGTGGTTTCGTGGTTGCGTAAATTATAAAATTCAGATTATACGGAGGATCGATACGACACATTATCAAAAAATTACTCATGACCCTGAACATACGTGACTATGAATAAACATGTTCGATAATAATAATAACATAGCATGTAAGCATATGCATTACGATACAAGTATGCATTATTCGATGAAAGTAAAAACTGCGGTTGAAGAACAAAGGAAATCACATTCTACGGTAGGAAAGAGAAAAACAGCGAGAGAAAGATAAAAGACTGTTGATTATTCAATTGCAGATGTATATGTATCATGACTTGACACTATAGACAAAAGAGAAGTGTGAGAAAGCATACTGTTTATCCGTGCAAAGTTAAGATGATATATAACCAATGCAGATAATCATGAATCTTCATTTCAATCGATCGTGCTATTGCAATTGTCTACGTCTACGTGAAAGTTTCATTTGGAAAAAGCATAGCATTTATGTAATACTTTAGCACGAGTTCGTGTAAAGTATCTCAGAGTTTGACGTGCTATTGTTAAACGAATTCCATAGTTTCTATCGAGTTGGTTAACTGGAGTGACGTTAATGGAACAGTCGGAAAATTACGAGCGGAATTTATGAAACATCGATTGTATACTGATCAATAACTTTTCGAGCGCAAGTATTCGAAAGTGTTTAAAGACATTGAAAATAAGTATTCTTTTAGGTACAGAATATTGCTATATTCGTTTGAAATATATGAGAAAATATCAGTAATTTCAATTGGATTTCATTAAGTTTCGAGAGACATCGATATTATCGAATATGTTCAAGTGCTTGTGATCGAAAACTTTTCACCACGGATAGTATAACGCTAAATAATACATTTGTATGATGTAATATAGTGTAGTAATATAATGTATGCATTGAGGTATAAATACATATCAAAGATCTTTTTCATATATTTTTTTGAGATTCTTCTCAAATTTTAGAAATTTCTTACAGTAGAGAAATTTTCGGTAAAAAATTGATCGAAAGAATACAGATCTCCTATTTAATGAAAATATATATAAATAAAGATCATCGTTAAATAGATGTTAAATATTTCGACCAAACTAATATTTTCGAATATTTTATTCGCGAATATTGAATTCTATCAGAATTTTACTGCTTAAATTTCAGTTTTAATGAAACGAGTAAGATATTTCATTCGCGTATCAGAATTTTACTGCTTAACGTGTACATGTACGTGATATGTGCATTCGCAATTTATATATAAACCAAGAAAATCGTTCATTGCCATTCAACAAAATCTCTGTGAATCATTTCTATCACGGGTCTGGCTCGCATCTTTTTCAGTGGCTTCATGATTCATGCATTTGCAAACCATGGATTGAATGACTCGCAACCGGAAGTGATAAAGTGTCAGTTGTACGAAAAGATTACGATGGGAGCCAATAAAAATCCTTGTTTCACGATCATTATCGATTTACATATACAACGTGATTTATATTATAATCATATAATATAAATTACATTTATCATATCTGTCGTGTTATAACATATCTGAAACGATTGAAAATGGATCAAAGTACTTTTTTTTTTTTCAAAACTGGAAAAATGAAATAATATCTTACAGTAACAAATAACATTGACGTGTCGACAATCGTATTGTAAAATAGACGTGCAATTTAGAGATTTTATTATCATCGATAAATATCGAATATTAAAAATGAAAGTATCTTAACAGTTAAACGACCGGCTATAATTATCAAAATTAAGAATAAGTTTATATAAACGAAGCTGAAATACAAATTGAAAGGCCAAAACCAAACTGATAGCTAGTAAGAGATAATTTAAGATACTCATTTGATAAAGATACCGATGTAAGTGTGTAATGTTACAGATTGCAAAAATTCAATGCCAGTTATTCAAGTGTTAAAAACGAGAATGCACGCGTATAGAGGCGATAAATCTAGATACATATTCATTAATCTCCGTATTTGTTTCATTCGCATTTTTGTAGATAATTGTACACAAGAATAAATCAATTACATGCGCCAAATGATAGGATAAATTTAATATTTAATATAAATAAACCTCTATTCCAGTGTATATTATATAAAATACATGTTGATTCTATGAAAAGTTTCTTCATGTTATATGATAATCTGTATTATACATTATAGTACATACGGAAATAATGGGAAATAGATATAATGACTCAGATATGATAATAAGTATGGCTATTATAAATAAGAGAAGTTTGTTTTCGTTGGGAATTATCTCACGATAATTCGATTTATCAAAGATCGTCGATGTCCATGTTGCGAAGAATGAAGTGGTAAAATTTAACTTCCTGTTTTTGGCCACTGGATCGACTTCGAGTATGTTATACGTATCAAAATTTGAACAAATTCTCCTCTGTCTTTATAACAAATATGACATAATCTATCATTGCGAACGAAACGTATCTCAAGGAGACACAAGCAAAATTTCCTTCTATAATTACTTCCTACATCCGGAGTCTCGTTCTTCTATTCGCGTAATTCCTTTCGCGCTACGTAAAACTCGCGATTGACGTGAGCAGAATGCAAACGATCAAGAAGAAAGAACACTCGTCTTTCTGAGTTAACGATCCAAGGCTACTTGATCCGGATAAAGAGCTTGGAACGATACTTGAAATTCGATCTATAAGCGATTTCCATTTTCTTCTTCTTTTCGCAGGACCGAGCTCGTTTTCGAATCCGCGAAAAAAATGTCACCGCGTAAGATGACATTTTGCTTTTGATGATTTCTCTTCGATGCCGAGTTGTTGACATTGACTACCCACTTTTTGAAGCTACGATAGAACTATTGATCAAATTATAATTATATCGCGAATTTTTTTTATTCATTTGTACATTTATTCATTTGAATAAATTAAAATGCATAACATTTATTCGTTTGAACATAGTCGAACGTATGAATAGCTATTTCAAATACGAATAAAATTGATTTATTAATTTATTATCATAATAAGCTAATTAATTGTTTAAATAGTTCTGCGATCTGCGCGAAGTATTATATTATATTTCTTGTACTAAATATATTATAATTTCATACATACGCATTCTTCGTTTAATTTCAGATTTTAATATCGCGAACAATTGTTGGTGAAATTTCGAAGCAATCTCAAAATGTGCATTGTGCACATGTACGATTTAAACCGATTTAACGACAGTCGGTGGTAATGAACGATAGCGATGATAAAACTTTAAAAGTGTTACGTATTGCATGCGTGATATAGCCATTCATGAAATCTCGTAAGTCCGTGTATGGTACGTAGCTATAACAGTGTACGAATTACGTCGAGCAAATGTCGAAAGAATTGAACCACCACTCTTGCGAAAATGGAAAAATGACGGACATTTCGTGTTCTCACTGTGTCATTTTTATTTTCCCGGCTGCTCGTTTATTGCTCCAAGCGTTGAACTTTCTATTCGGCAAATCGAAGACGACAATACGGAAGTTGTAATTCAGTCTTCGAGCAGTATGTATGCAATTTTTGCCGAGTTTCGTGTGACTCAACGTGCAATACGAGCAATATGCTTTTGTCGGCTGTTCAGCAGCATTCGTGCCGTATACTCGACAATTGCATCGCTTACTTGACAATTTTTAAAAAAGTTTTCACGCGAAACTTATTAAATAGCTGTCCCTCGGATTCGGATGATCTTTGAACATGGATTTCGATCGTACAGTGAAAAACATACTTATAAATGATGATGTTACAAATGATAAAAAATTGTCGATACTTGTAACTGTTATAATCTCGTTAGAAAAAAAGAAAAAAATCATCACAACAACACACACCTGGTCTCATTTTTAAGTGCAAAGCCTTTTTGTCTATTTTGACAGACTTGAGTTCATTCTTTTTCAAAGATATAGCATATAGGTGGAAAAGTGGAGAGGATATTTTTATTCTCGAAAATTGTAAAAAGTCAAGTATCTTTAGAGAAAATTTTTTTTCATGATTAAATTCTATAATCATTTCTTATAATTGTTTTCTATAATCATTTCAGTGAACTTTGTTAGGATTGCAAGTTAGGATTAAGAAACGAAATGGTGGGATTTCTTGAATTTTTGTCGTTCGCCCAAGCCTGTTTCTAATTGAGAAAAAAAAAAAAAAAAATTCTTATTCAGTAAACAAGTCTCTTTCTTGACAAAAAAGTCAATTTTCATTTTAATATGCAAATCGTGACTTGAGAATGCGATACGCAGCAGGGTACAGAGTCTAAAGTCAAGAATTTCTCTGACATATGCGACAAACGTGTCTTAAAACCATTTTCTTTATCCTTTGTCTTTCTCGCTTTGTTTCTTCGCTTCTTAAGAAATGTAACAATGTTCGAATGATTAATTTAGTAGTCGAAATTTCTAATCATTACTGTTACTACTAGTTTGTTTGATAGGAATTTAATTAAACTCTTCTACAACACAATTCCTTGGCAAAAAAATTGTTTTTACCGTCTTTGGCAAAATTATTTTCATTGTTAATCTATCATTATCCGATGATGATAAATTTTAATAAATTTAATAATTTTTCGTTGTTAATTAATTTCACTATTCTTAAATTTTTCTTTTCTCACAGCGATCGTGATAAAATAATAATATGCGACAGAAGTTTTTATTAATATTTTCAGATTCACAAAGATGTTAACTGCCTGGAATGCGTGAAGATCGTCTGAAAGAAAAATTTATATAACTCTCGAGGATATTGAGGGATGTTCCTTGAAGCAATGTGATATACGCGCGAATATATAGATATAATTGTTTATTATATATAAAAACAGTAAGTGACGATGGGTTTGTCAGTCTATTTGTTGGCCGCTATCACAGCTTTGGGAACGGTGAATGCTTTGGAAGGGCCAAACATATGCACTAGGCAAGAAACGTAAGTAGATTAGGTTTATTATTAATTTAATTTTTTACGTGCACTATGCTTCGCAATATTACGTAAAATGACAATTGATACTTAACTTGTTTCCCTGGATCTTTATCAGAGAGTCTAATATTATCTTTCCTAGTCTAGAAAATATTTAACAGAATATTTAATAAAATTTTATGAAAGAAGTAAATGTTAAAATAAATATATTAAATAATTTATTATTACATGTATAAATTGAGTGTTAATAATTACATGTATTGTCTGTTATTATTACATATAATTTTTTATATTTATAATGATTTTTTTTTATATTTGATCATAATTTTTTCAATGTACATACACGTATGTATAAAAATTTCTACGATATTACGAAAGTGGATATAAAGATACAAAGATATAATTATTATTTCGTTGTTTTATTACATTTATTTCTTTTATTACGAAAAAGTCTCTTCTCTTGAAATGAAAATTCAATTTCTTAAGAACAAAGTCGTAATGGACTTAAGAAAACATAATAGACTTAATTTTATTTTTAATCGTGTTTTTCACGATTCATAACGCTTGGTTTTTAACACTTGGCTGGTGTCAGGTACACGGTAACGGTGAGAATATCGGAGCAGAAACCTTACACTGTACGAGAGAACACCTGGTGCTTCAGTTTTCCGCCGAGATGCTCTAAATACAAGGTGGTATTCAAGACGATGTACAAAGAACAGGTAAATATTAATCGATATATAAAATGTTTACCAATTAATTGAGAAATAATTTCCTATAAACTAATGTTTCGATGTTTTATTCAATCAAGGAATTAACAAAACAAAGACCAGTGGAAGAATGTTGCAAAGGCTACACAGAGACCAATGATGGCAATCGTTGCATTCCTATCTGTTCCAAGGACTGTATTCATGGAACTTGCATCGCACCAGACGTCTGCAAGTGTGAATCAGGTTACGGGGGCCCGTTGTGCGATTACAGTAAATAATAAACTTCGCTATTTGCTTAATTTTTATTGTTTAAAACTGGATTGTTCGAAATAAAATAACATTGTTTGTTTAAAACTATTGAAACCAGGCATCTTCAGAAAACACTTTCACCTCGTCCCTTATTCTTGATGCAAGATAGGTAGTTTTCACTACCCAGAAATTGGTATTTTTAGAGAAAGAGTTATTAATGAAGAAATTAAAATATTTATCGATTGAATTTATAAAAAAAAAAATTCGTATTTTTTTTATTCATTATCTGTTTATTGATTAATTTTCTTGTCAGTTTAAATGCTGAGATTCCAAATATAGTAACTATAAAAAGACCCTTTCCCTTTATTACATTTATTATAGCATTTACATACGGCAGTCGTTGTTATAATTAAGAAAGAAATTTAAATCATTGTTTTTTATGTTTGTCGCGAATATTCGCAGTAAGTAAATATATATTTGTATCTCGACAGAGTGTCCACCTGGAAAATGGGGTAAATCTTGCGAAATGGATTGTATGTGCCAGAACGGAGCAACTTGCGATCCATTTGACGGCAAATGCTTGTGCACCAGAGGTTGGACCGGTATATACTGTAGTCAGGAATGTCCTCCTGACCGATACGGACAAGATTGTGGCGAAGAATGTCGTTGCAGGAACGGTGGAAGCTGTCATCATATCTCTGGCGAGTGCCATTGTGCTCCTGGTTACACAGGACCGCTGTTAGTTTTCTCTGTTCTATTATTAAAATTAAATATTAGTAAAATATTAGAATTCAATCTTACCAGTCGCTCTAACGACTTTTTTTTTTAGTTGCGATGATTTCTGTCCACCCGGAAAACACGGCGATGAATGCAAATCAGAGTGCAAGTGTCAGAATGGTGGTTCTTGCAATCCTACAACTGGCGAATGCTATTGTACACGTGGATGGACTGTAAATATTAGTTAACGATATCACGATGTAAATGTGTCGGTGCATGATCTAAGATTTTGCTTCAAAACAGGGTTCAGTCTGTGCGAACCGGTGTCCAGAAAGTTTCTGGGGTAAAAACTGTTCTCAAGAGTGCGATTGTTACAATGGAGCTGGCTGCCATCATATCACTGGAGAATGTGAATGTAAACCTGGCTATTATGATGAAAAGGTGATCACACTTACTGTTAATGTTATTCAAATTAATTGTTGATCTCTTGATAAATATATGCTTACTATAGTAGATGTAAATGATAAGTAATTTTAAAAGTGACAATGTTTTACAGTGCTTGAAAATATGTCCTGAAGGAACGTTCGGTTTGAATTGTACAAATAACTGTACCTGTGAAAATGGTGCAATTTGTTCTCCAATCGATGGAACTTGTACCTGTAGTCCCGGGTGGATGGGTGAAAAGTGCAACAAGCGTGTTTGTTCGGATAAATTGTGGGGACCCAACTGTTCCAAAGTATGCGATAATACACAGAAAATATATTTATTTTTCTTACAGTGTTTTTAATATTAAAGTGACAAATAAAATGTTGTTAGGTTTGCGAGTGTGAGAATAACAATACAGAAATATGTCATCCTTGGACTGGAAAGTGCATTTGCAAACAAGGATGGGACGGTGATACCTGTACCAGACCTTGTCCACTTTATATGTATGGGAAGGGCTGTCAAAACCATTGTAATTGCAAGAACAACGCGCAGTGTTCGCCCATAAATGGAACTTGTATTTGTGCGGCAGGATACAGAGGAGATGATTGCAGCGAAACATGTCCTGACAACACTTACGGCGAAAGCTGTACGCAAAAGTGTATTTGTAAAAATGGTGCCACTTGTTCACCCGAGAATGGCCGATGCGATTGTACAGCAGGTAATGAGTTTTACACTCTCACGAGCGAATAAATTAATACGAAGTAATGTGAAAAGATGAAATCTTAATTTGTAATTGAGATATGCGTGAATAATAATTAAGAAGTAAGAAAAGGAGGTATCCTTAAAATGATAAGCATCTTGTGATCGTATGATTTAATAACTTTGTATCATTTTGTTGTTGTCTGCTTAAACATTGATAGTTAATTTATTTTTTACTTATCGTGAATGGCATGAGTAATTTTTAATTTTTAATAGTGTATTAAACTAACTGTAGTTTAGTAGTGCATTATTTGCAAATTTGTAGAGGTTTGTCTCACAATATACACACAGTACCTTAAATCAATATATTTAAGTAAGGTAAGTAAGTTAAATTTGTAATCAGAATTATTATTTTTGGATATCTTCTTTAAAATGTTTCCGTTTTTTTTTTTTTTTTTTTTTTACGTTAAGTTAAATTTTATTCTTGCATGAATTATTATTATATTTTGTTAGGATGGGTTGGTGTTTCGTGTGATCGTCCCTGCGACGACAAGTCTTTCGGCAAGGACTGCGAGGGCAAATGCAAATGCTTTAACAATGCTGCCTGTAATCCACAAAATGGTAAGGGGGCTGGTTGCAACGATTCTTTCTCAATTTCAGGGAAAGTTAATGCTTTAAATTATTAACAAAGAAGCATTAATTTGTCGCTAGATCCTTGATTAAATAAATTTTGTTTCTTAATAATTTCATTCCTATATTTTTTTATTTTTGTTTTTTAAAAATTACACTTCTTAATTTCTATGTTTCTATTTTTATTTCGTTGCACCTGCACCAAAACACCTTTATTTAAATATCTGCAGGCACATGCACGTGTGCAGCTGGCTTCACCGGCGAATTTTGCCAAGATCATTGCGAAAAAGGATTTTTCGGGTTGGGATGTACTCAGGCCTGCGATTGTCACGAAGAGAATAGTTTAGGCTGTGATCCTGCCATTGGTCGTTGCATCTGTAAGCCAGAATGGCGAGGTTTGCTTTCGGTTTTTTCTATTTTAAAATTCGTCGATCAATCGCCATATATGAAATCTTTAACAATTATCCTTTCCTTGTACATCTTAATGTCTTGATCATCCTTTTTACATCATTAATCGTATAACGTAAAGAATAGAGATTTTAAATTATCAAATGATATTCTTACTTATTCATTTAATGTATCATATACGTTATTAGATAAAATTGAAAAAAAAAAATTGAAACTATTGAGAATAACTAGAAAACTAGTTGTTCAATGGCGATTTGATCTTCGATGAAGTTTTTATTTTTAACATAAAATAGGAATCCGTTGCGAGACCAAGTGTCCAGAAGGCCTGTATGGTGATGATTGCCATTCGCAATGTGAATGTATGAACAATAGTTCATGCGATCCGCAAACAGGCACTTGCATTTGTGCCAGAGGCTGGGAAGGAGCTGACTGTTCTCAACCCTGTAAAGAGGGGTGGTATGGCGTGCGTTGTAAAGAGAAGTGTCCAGAGAAAATGCAAGGTAAAAATTTCAACTGAAGGTGAAACAATTCAAGCTTTCGTAGCTCTGTTTAGTCAGTAGTAGTATACTTTCATATTTTAAGTTGTACGATGTTGTATCATGTGTAGAAAATTTTTTTAATTAATACTATTCCAGCATGTTCGCGATAAGCGAAAAAGTAACATATTAACGCTTTGTTCATTGATGTAAAGAATGTAGTTATTTTTATTTTTATACTCTTATTTAAACACTTCAATAAAAGTGGTAAGTTATTAATTGATCTAACTCTAACACACTTCATACTTAAGACGAGTTTGTTTATTCAATATAATAATCGTTAAATTTATCTTTCAGGAAACATGACGTGTGATCATGTCACTGGTGAATATGTTTGTCGACCTGGATACTTAGGTTTAACGTGTGAGCATCCTTGTCCACCTAATCGTTACGGATTAAATTGTGCGAATCACTGTCGCTGTAAAAACGGTGGCGAGTGTCATCATGTTACAGGTAAAACTTTCTCTGTCATTTTTGCAATTCAGCGAAGGCTAGAATTTTATCGAATTTTATAGAAATAACATTCACAAGTTGATGCAATTTTTAATTTTAGTTGCGCGCTACTAACTTCTAAGTTAGATAATTTTAAGTTATTTGAAACACTTGGCTTATCATATACTTTTCTCAATGATTACACCTTCCTACAGCGTTATTTTTTCAACATGATTTTAGCAATTTCTTTCTAAAATACACATATTGCATCATTAGTTATATCAGGTAGATGACATAAAATTTGTATCAGATATTATCTGACATGGATCAGTGAAATCACTTTTCTCATTTATATCATTTTAGGCGTGTGTCAATGTCGACCAGGTTGGCAAGGTGAATTTTGCCAAACGCCTTGCATGGAAGGAACATATGGCATGAATTGTAGTCAACATTGTACATGCCAGAATGGAGGAAAATGTAGATCTAATGATGGTCATTGCCGTTGTGCACCTGGTTGGACTGGCACCAAATGCACCGAAAGTACATGAAGAAAAAATTATATATATAATACAGAAAAAAGGAAATTAACAAAACGTAATATATATTCTTTTCACATTTGTAAATCTAGTTTGCCCGGAAGGATATTATGGTGATCACTGTATGGAACCATGCGACTGTAAGAACGATTTCTATATATGTCATCCTGTTGACGGTTGTATTTGCAGACATGGATACACAGGCATGTTAAATGTAATTTAAATCTCGTCAATATCAATTTGTCTTAATTAATATAGAAATATTCTTTTTTAGGTCCAAATTGTGACGAAGAATTGTTTTCGCGTAACATTCAAGAAAAAGATGAAACCGGCTATGGCAGTGTAGTAGCAGGATTTTTATTTGCTGCAATTGTTGTTATTGCAATAACATTTGCAGGATGGGTATATCATCGGCGTAGGGTAGCAGATTTGAAAAACGAGATTGCGCAAGTGCAATATATCGCCGAACCTGCTTCTCCTCCAGGTATTTACTCGAACGAATGTCTTTAATTTATAATACTTATAACTAGGAAGAATAATCAGCATGATATATTTTGTATAGAACAAACTCAGTTTGATAATCCCGTGTACGCCTATCAAGGCTCTTCGAAATTCGATGATGGAACAACTACTTTACTCAATAACTTCCAATTCAGAAATAATCTCGGAACAAGTAAGAAGATAAACAATGAGAAAGCTAAACTGGGAATGAACAGTTGTACAGATGATGAAGACGATTGTAAAGGTATTATTGAAAATAATATAATATGTTAAAGTATGTATGTTATCTTGGAAAAGATTTTTATACTTTCTTGGGTCACTTTTAGGATCTTATAATCGATATGATCTAAAGAACAGGGATGCAGATATGGGAAATCCAAATCTTAATGTATATCATAGCATCGACGAAATGGATGGGAAAAAGATCGAACATGTTTACGATGAAATTAAGCAAAATAATGACGAATCAGAATATGACCAGTTAGATCATCCAAGACCAGTTAGTAGTTATAAGCAGTACAATCGAATGGCGAATGGTTTCTGTTCGAAATCATCAGATAATGCAGGACCTAGTAGTTTGAAAGATCCAGAACTTGGTGAAATGTAAATTTTTCTTGGATCTCAGGCTGAATCATGCAGGTTAAAAATTTAAATATTACATGTCTTCAATATAACTTAAAAAAACATTTTAAAAATTCTTATTACTTTAAATAAGTAGTTTAGATACTTTTAAAATTTTTTACGTGTTATTAATCTGAGTGTCTTGAGAAAATCTTCAGAAAATCTTAAAAAATGATAAAAACATAAGTATTTTCATTAATGAAATGTATTCTGATTGCTCAGTATATGCATGTACATAGTTAAATGATAATACAGCGAATAGTTAAATGGATATTTTATTTATAAAATGTATACTCATAGTGATTTATCCTGAACGTGTTAAATTGTCTCTTTTTACGATGATGCTTAATAACATTTATACAATATATAAATAGAATATCCGATGCAATATTATTAAAATCAATAATAATTTGAGATAAATAATCACAATCGATTTTTAAGAATTTATTTAAAAGCTAATTCAGTGCTTTTTTTATCGTTTATAATTAAAAATATTTTAGATAGATGAAAGAAAAAATAATTACATATCAAAATTCTATCAAAAAACTTGTAATATTTATAAAAATTATATAAAAATTATTACTTAAAACGCGAAATTTAGTAGAGGAAATAAAAAGATAGTCAATGACTTTTGCATATGAAAGTGCCTTGTAAGCTTGAAAATTACACAAAAATTATAAAATTTAACAATGTAATTTATTTTTCTTTTACATACAAAAAGAAAAAAGAAAAGAAAAGAAAAGAAAAGAAAAAGAATTGGAAACTATAGATGAATAATGGGGTTAAAAATACTCAGTATATCTATAATAAATCATTTAGAGTGTAAATTGGCAAACAAGGTACAAAATCGTTATGTAAGTTTAAGCAATAAGAGACCGATTTCACGATCTCAGAGTGTGCATATAATATATTAGTACTAAAAGATTCATCTTTCTTTTTTGTTTCTTCTTTACATTTTAAGTAGAGACATGATTACGCGATATTTATACTCATCATGCATGAGACAGAATGATTAATTTAACAATTTATTTCCTGTATGTGCAAGAATATATTTGTAAGTAATTTAGAGACAGAAAAATCATGTTCTACGATTAGTATAGAATATCATATCATTAGAAATACATAGTTTCTTCGTGTATACGTATATGTCTATGTACAGACTTACATACACATATAAATATACGCACATACAGACAACACAAAAAGAATCTATTTAAAAGAATAGCATTCGAGATACTATTGTAAAATGGGATTGTATTTATATCTTTTATATTAGACAATATTCTCTGCCTATTTTTTATTTCTTAAGAAATATCTATTTTTACGATTTTATATATACACTATTTTTATTTTTAGATGAATTCAGAGAAAACAGATTATTGTGATCAATATAAATACTTTTGTAAATATCGTTAAATTAGGGCATAAAATAGGGCGTAAAAATCAATAATTTTTAAATGTATGTATACTACTTCCCTAGATTATTATTTTTAATCATGTCTCGTCTCTGCTTTCTCTGTTTATCGTGTGAGATCTGTAACGACTGGCTTTAATTAAGTTCAAAGTAGGCGACGAGATCCAGTAAAGTCCACCGAGAAATTGTAAAAGCGCCGCGAGACTCAAGCAAAGGTTTGTGTCTGTAATCGGAAATTCTTTTCTACGTAATTTGTTTTATTAATTATCCTTACGTTTGTAACTTTTAATCCGTTCTTTTATCGAAATAAAATTTTGTTACGAGAACTCACCGTGTATGAAATAAAAACCGAGAATGCATAAACCTATGATAGTTGAAAATCCTTTGTGAATGGAACGAACCATTTCAGATCCAAGAACATCATATAAAGGCAAGTCTTGACAACTTGTTAAACTGCTAATACTGACGCTACCCAGGATAATAAAAATTATTATCCACAAGTAGCTATTTACGTGAATTAAACCTAGAAATATATATTTTCTCAGAATACGAATGAATTAAAACACATTTTTCTATTACTTGCCTATTAAACTGATACCGCTAAACCAAGACGCTGTACCAAAATATAATCTTCTATTCTGATTTGTAAATTTTAGTACTTTGTAACTAATAAGATTTGGTAGAAAGGTGCTGAAGCCAGCCATGACGGACAAAGACATCCAAACGTAATTATGTTGAAGAATCACACTTTCATTATTTAAGATGGGTAAAAAGAGCCAGAAGAAAAGAGTTGACACTTTCATTCCAACCCAGCCAGTTATTGCAGCCCAAAATTGGAAATTCTTAAGAACTCGGAGTTGATACTGCCATTTCTTATCCAAACGGACCACTGGATTTACAAATAAGTCCACATCTTCATCTAAATCCTCATAAGCATAAATATTATTTCCTTCGTTTAGTAATCCTGCTCCATGTGTCTTTTCATCAGGTTGATCATACTCAAAATTTTCTACGTTATCTCGACCACTCGAATCCTTATGAACGTCGGAAGAGATTTTTATAGGAAGTTCAGTATCTTCCTCGGTTGATAAAAGTAAACTGTAAGTAAATAATTAAATATTTGTTTTATACATTAAAATTATTTTTTAATAATGATAATTTAATGATTAATAATAATATGAAATATTGTTATTTAAGATAATCTGAAGAATGACCTGTAAGGAGAAGTTTGTTGCGAAGAAGGCAACCGAAAAGTCAATGTTCCAAACGCAGTAGGCAATAACATGATAGTTATTAGTTGCAAACCAGTTTTCAGTTGAGCTTCGTACAACAACAAATTTGTAATATTTGGAATAAGCAAAAGACCGAAAGAGACTGCAACGTTTCTCAACATCAAGGCTACAAGAAGCTTTCTTCTGAAATACTTCCTCAAAATATAGTCACTCAGTAATGTGACAAAACTGGCGCCTATGCCCATTACTGCACCTGCACTACTGTTGGCTAAATAAGCACCAACTCCACCAGTTGCAAGATATCCGGATGCTATAATTCCAATTATCAGGAGAAGCACTCCTATTATGCCTACCAAACGTGGAATTGATGCCATATTCACAACCATTTTTGTCCAAGGATCTAGAAAGAAGTTATAAGAAATTGGTAATAATAAATGGAAGAAGATCATAGATTACCAAACTGTTTATATACCTGCTAGATTCCAGAAGGCAGTAAACAGTATAGGCGTCAAAATAATTTTTTCATCCCACACGTCAAAATCAGTAGATTTAGTTTCACGAATATATTCCAGGACTACCCCGTACATCGCTTGTATGCTTGGAATAGTCATCTGTAAAGATAACAACAGAATTTTTATTCTAACTATGTAAATTTTTTAAGTATGAACGAGTTAATCTATATATATATATATATATATATATATATAGAGAGAGAGAGAGAGAGAGAGAGAGTATTTAGAAAATATAATATCTAATATATATATAGAGTATTTAAATTATATAAAAAAATTAATGTTATTACACTTACTAGTTATTTAATTTTTTAAAACAGTAATACAATGATAAAAATTTATTTTGATTTCACAAAAAAATATGTCGATATTGTGGCTCTATGTTATAATATATATATATTTTGTAAACAAATTAGACAATTACAATTTTTTACGAATATTTCCAGGAATATTCTATGAAAAATATTACATTTAATATTGTAAAAATGAATTAAAGAATATGTACGAATAAATACTCTGTATAAATAACGTATAATATCAAGTATTATTAAATTAAAATGAGAAAGCCATTTGTATACTTTTGTATCGAGATTACTTACTTGGACTAAAAGTACTCCACAAAGGACAATCCATGCGTAACCACCATCAGGAACCGTAGGTCCTAGCTCCGGAAATGACGTGACGACTTCATCGAGACGAAGACGTTTGGTTGAGGACATTATTTATTATACAAAAACTAAATAATCGAATCGATGAAATGTATTTGAAATTGCAAGAATTTCGGCGCATACTAAAGACATTCAGGTGATTCTGAAATCTATTATCTAATCTTACTAAAGATGCCAATGGTCTGATAGCCAATGATAAGGAATAGCAATTCTAAGAATATTATGTACGTGCATGTATGTATATTTTTTATTGAAGGCAGACAATTGACCAATGGCTGTAAACAAGCAGAGAGATTTGATAAGAGGAGTGAATACACATATAAATATAAATATATATATAACATTTATTCGACACAACATTATCAAAATTGCATGTTCTTTGCTTCTAATTATGAATTTAACAAGTGTTAATGTCGCAACAAACAGCCTATAAAATAGTATATTCAGTGATTTTCTACTTTTTTTTTTTAGTTCTAATTTTTTTTATCATATATCTAAATCAATTATATTAATTATCATATTATAAATACTAATGCCTCGTATTCTCTATATTCTCAGTTTTGGATTACTTGTGATACAAAAGAAATTAAATACTCGCGTACTATACAATAAAAAAGAATGGAACTTCTCAGTAGTTCAAAAATGATTGATACATTTCAACGAAAGGACAAAGTCAATTAAATTTTTTTCTCCGTTAAGTGGAAGAACTTATTCATAAATCTTCGCGTGTATCACCAGCTGCTATCGAAGTGTATCGCACCCTCTTGTTCATCGAGTCTAATATAGGCTCGATTTTTTTCTGTAATTTCGTGCGTTGTACGTAAATTAAAGCGCACACCAGTCCTATTAACACCATAGAAAGGAAAAAGAGCAGAACAGTTGCACCGCGTGGAGTTGATGAGAACAATCTCGGGGTGCAATTCTTCGTTTCGTATATTTCGCGTGGTATTCCACCTAGAAAAATTAATAACATTTAATTTCATATAGTATTCGGCGAAGTATTTTATGTATCGAATACATGTACCTTTGTAACACATCAAATTGTCTTTGTTACGAACGAACACTTTCGTCTTTTTCATCCACTTTATAAATGGATTCAATTTGCAGGAACACTCAAGAGGATTTCCAGTAAGATCTATAGCTATGCTTTGGTTGTGCTTGACAAGCGTATCTATAGCCTGTAGATCGTGTTCTACGACTTTTGCGAACTTGTTTCGCTGAAGGTCCAAGAAACGCAATTTATGGAGACAAGATATGTTGAAATGCAACGCGGTCAATGTGTTGTCACCGAGGTAAAGATCCAGAAGGTTCGGGAGATCGCAAAATACATTGCTATCCCTGAATTCTGATATTTCATTTTGCTCCAAATGGAGCTTTATCAGTTGTGTTAAATTACTGCAATAAATATAAAGACGATATTCGCTAATAATTTACGAAGATTAGAATCTTTTTATAAGGATTGGAATTTATCAATCTGCCGATACCTGTTGACAAAAATATCGTGTAACGTCGCTGCAAGATCTCTTGGTAGACCATCCTCAAACGCATCGGTTAAATGAAGCTCTAAGAGGGACACGAAATTAGAGAATACTCTGGGATGACTTCTCGCAGGATCCAGCGAGAGTTCATTGAAATCTAAAATCAGTCGTTCGACACGTTGAACGTGATGGTATGCCTTCCCTCGAATTTCTCTTATCTTATTGTTCGACATATCGATCATTCTTAAATAAGGCAGACTGTCCAGAGTGCCGAACACGTTCCATGGAAGTTCTCCAAGGTAGTTCCCAGTGAAAATAAGTACCTGAAAATAGCACGAACGTATCAACTGATTTTTCTGTTTATAAAAACTTTATAACTGTCAAAAAACGTTGATCTTTGATATAATGACTTGTGTTTCATTTGGTAAGTGCGATAACGGTGTCGCATTATAAAATCCTGAATTAGTACAATTGACAACATATTGATGCCGATTCTCGTAACATGTTCTCAAACAGTAGCAACGATTTTCAAAAGACGGGCCACACTCCGTTCTAGCGTTTTCTAATGTCTCCAACGAGTGCCAATTAGGATCGTTGCAATCGTTGGACAAGTCAGCAGTGGTCGCGCATATTAAAAGGAACATTGCGTGAAACTTATTCATTATGCATCTGAAACATAAATTGTAAAATATAACTTCAACAGATAGATATTAATTTTACTCAAATGTTTCTGTCTTACTAATATAAATTCATTTGCCAATTTGTAATAGGCAAAATATAATAAAAAAATTAAACTGAGAACATTATATCTTTTGTTTCTTTCAAGCACTATGATTGTAATATTTCATTTAATGTTTTAATATCTTCTATATGTCTGTAACAAGAGTTTATAATAATTTGAATATTCCCGCGAAAAATTATTTAAAATTTGGACTGAGTTGTGATTGGCTAAACCATATTGGCGGTTAAAGTGAATTTAAACTCAACACTCCATCAAATCACTGAGGTTAGTTTCTCATGATCAAACGTGGGAGAAGAGTAGGTTTTCCTTGCATAATAATTTTAGGTAGGCAAACATTAAATGTTGTTAAAACTTGTGCAATGAGACTTGTGCAAATGAAAGACTGTGAAAGTGTTTTAAAAAATGTTTTTGGCTACGAGAACTTTAAAAGCAAAATTCAAGAAAAAGCTGTTATCGCTATTTGCACAGGTCAGTGCTTTCTTCTTATGTAAATGTTTCATTTTTATGTAAGAATGTTTCTTATTATTAAAAACTAAATTTATTAAAAACTTTATTAAATGTTACAATATGTACTGAAAAAACGTATTATTCTACATGTTGTTGAATTCCATTGTATCGTGAATATTGTAAAATTTTATTTGAAAAGATGCGTCAAAAAGTATAATGGATAATTGTAGGTGTAAGATATGTATTTATATCTATGCCTCCTGGGTTTGGCAGGTCCCTTTGTTATCAGTTACCTGTTTTCTTACGAAAGGGAGTTGGAATAATTTTTTCTCCAAAATTATCTTTTATCAAGGTAAATAAAATTCCTGATACTTTCAAAATTTTAATTGATCAAACTTGATTGGTTGACTTTATTACACGATCGAGTATTTTCAGAAAGAAGTAGATTTTTTAAAAAGCAAACGCATTAACGTTGGTTTGTTGTCCAAAAATACAAAAATATCTGAAAGGGATAATGTCTTGAATGATTTAACATCAGAGTATCCAAAAATAATATTGTTATACGTAACTCTTGAAATGAGTAGTATGACATATTTTAAGGTAAATTATTTTATTACTTCAATTTTAAGATATTTCCAGATTAGATAAGATATTTTTTACAAACAGGAACTGTCAACAGGAACTCTTGGTTTTATTAAAAAAGCGTAACTTATTGTCTCATATTGTATTTAACGAAACTCATTGTTTAAGCGAATGGGGATATGACTATAAACCTGGTTATAAAGATATAAATATTTCATTTACAAACAAAGTATTGGAACATGTTCCAAAAATTGCAGTAACTACAACTGTTACTAATAAGGTAACAAAAATAGTTTAAATTATTGTCAGCAAATAGTTGGATCTTCTTAATTAAATATTTTAACAGGTAACAATAGACATCTGCAGATTTTTGACATCGGAACATGTAAAAATTTTTAAAATACCTGTACAAAAGATCAATGTACACTTTGACGTGTGGTTTGTGGATATACTTTACGACCCTATTGATCATCTTCAAAAATTTATCACAAGTGTACTTAGCCTGTTTGATTCATCCAATAAGGTAAATTTATTTGTTTTTTTATTGGTCTATGAGATACATGTTTATGAAAATTATCTGTACTCAGACGCACAAAGGTTTTGGCATTATTTACTGTAGAGAAGTGTCTACTGTGGAATTATTGCAGAAAAAATTAAAGGATCTAGGCACATCTACGCTTGTTTATCACCATAGTAAGCGAATCGTCAATTAATCGTTAATTTTTTTATTTCTGAATCCGACATTTATTATTAATGGCAATGATGTATTCTAGAATTAAAGAATAGTACCCAACGTCGCACTGAAAATGAATGGATATCTGAGAAAATTCGTGTTATCATTACTACATATAATTATGGATTTATTTATAAGAAAAAGATTAGGTTTGCGTATATTGCAATAAAAAAAAAAAATATTTATCCTTTATACAATTCCAAATAATCTATAAAATATTTATTTAATCAGATGCATCGTTCATTGGACAATACCTGAGAATATTGCCAAGTATTATAGAGAATGTGCACAGACACATTTAGAAAATAATCATGCATATTGCAGAATATATTTCAGTACGGAAGAACATTCTTCCGTGGAGCTCAGTATCAAAAATCACAAAGTAATTAACGACTTGGAACATACTCAGATACGATTAAACGAATATAACAAATTTGTATCTTATTGCCTTTCAATAATGTAAGAAGTTTAAATTATTCAAAATATTCTTTTTTTCACGATTTTTCAAAGTTAAACGATAAAATCCCGCTTAGGTGTCGACATACAACCATTAGTCGATATTTCGGGCACATAATGCCGCCTTGTAAAACGAATTGCGACGTCTGTAAAGACGAAGAAACAGCAATGATTAGGACGCATAAATTTATTGCATATTCAGAAGGGTGTAAAGGAATAAAATATAACATGTGAGTATTATTAAATCTCAATCTTCGAACGTTATTAATTTTCAAGTACGTGTCTTTTAATTCTTAGCTGCGATGTTAACGAGGATTTAAAGAAACATCAACAGAAACAACTCGAAGAGCAATTAGATGTAATTTCAAAAGTTAAAGAAGTGGAAGTTGAAGAAGTAGCGGAAGAAGATAGTTTAAAAATAGAACACATATCAACAAAAGTAATAAAACAATCGAACCTGAGTCCAAAAATTGCAGAAGAATCAAAAGATAGCTTAGAAACGGGACGTAAATCGTCAGAATCCTCTAACAGAAATATTACCTTGAATAGCAACGTGCAGTTTATCAAGTTAAACAATGGAAAACAGAAGTTGCCAGCAGAAAATATTATTTCTCTCAGAAAGACTGATCAGTCAGCGGATAGAAAAATGAAAAACAATACAGAGAATACGGTGAAACCTGCAAAAGATTATTCACTTACCATACAGTCAAGTAAATCTGTAATAACGCAGTCTTTGCTGAATAAATACAAGTTAGACGCTAAAGCAATATCTTTGGAACCTTGCAGCTCACAGAGTAATATTTACCAATCTACTAAACAAAAGGTAATTACCATTGGATCTTGCAATAATGAAAACGAGCAAAGTTGTTCGAAAGTTTTAAAAATCGATGACGAAATAAAGATGGGGTTCGGAAAAGAGGACCGTGCTTCTAGACTAGAAAATTCTCGCGGGCCAATCATTATTGAAGACAAACAGTTAGATAAAACCTTGAAGAAACGTTTCATCATCGTGGACACGTGTCCTGAAAAGAAAAGAAGGAAATTGGAATTCGAAGATAAACCGACTATTGGGACAGGAATAAACAGAGATGGAGGAAATGCCTCTGATTCGTGTGTTGAACGGATCAGGGATGATACAGATGAAAACTCGACCGGTGATGACGAGAGGATAGAATATATAATAAATAAGTATAAACTAAACAGATGTTCAATAACACTAATACCACAGAAGAAGTAAAGTTACCACGAACTAATAGTTTGCTTTGAAAAAAATGCTAAATATGCACAACATCGCATTTATATAAGATTATATAAGATTACTTGTACTGTTATTATTCTTTTTAGAGAGAAGATGATACAATTATATACCACAATTAGGGCGTAAGTAAGATATATCAAGATATATTACATTATTATGTATTTAGAATACAGTTGTTAAAAACAGCATGATTAGTGACAATTGTCAATACTCATGAATACGTTAGCTGCAATAAAGAATGCCTCGCAATAGTTGTTATACTTGTCATAAGTTTTATTATTAAATGAAAGAATATTTGTAAGTCGGTCGCATGGCAATTTTTATTTTATTTCGATAGATCGAACTGAGAAGCGAAGTATGTAGGTCGTATTCGTAAAACGTCAAACTTGCTCACCCACGCAACAGGTGATACTGAGCACAAAATTATGTTCCGTTCTACAATGTTGTCTATTCATTTTATCCGCTATGATTAGATTAATATCTAAACTTTATTTCATTTTTTTTTTATCGATTATAAAACTAATTAAAAAATTATTTAGTTTTGTTATTAATTTTAAAATGTGTAACTTTTGTGCAATTAAAAAATTTTAAGAAATACACGTCGCTACTACTTTGAATATAAAGATCTCCGATATTTGAATCCTTCGATTATTTAATTCAATTATTAATTTTTTTCTATTAATCCGTCACTTTTCGTTAAATAATCAAACTTTCGAATTTTCCATAGCTTAGCAAAAAGGGAATTACAATTTTCATACTACAATTCCAATTAATGTTATTGAAGAAAAGTTATTTTACACCATTTTTTACTCATTTGCATTATCATTTTTCAACGACACATAGGAGAAAAGCAAAAAAAAAAAAAAAAAAAGCAAGAGGAATTATCAATTGTACTGTTTCCATACAAACGATATCATTTAGGAGGAATGTCTCGCCGGTCCAAAAATAAACAATTACTTAAAGTATCGTTGGTACTCACCGTTCAGAGCAACAGGAGGTGGGAGAAGAAGAGAAGGTGGAGGAACGAGATCGTGATTCATCCGAGTTCCACCGGTGAATTCGTTTTAGGAATCACTGAACGACGAATCTCTTCGCTTTCATTTTGTCCTGGTCTTTTTCTCGGGCTTAAATTTTTCGTTCCTTCTTATCGCTTCTGCCAAACGTTCTACGTTGTTAATTATTAAGAAAAACTCAATGAAACGATGCAAATTGTATCGATATTAATAACTTAAACTATTTATATTCAGGTAACGAGAGGTCCCGCTAATGCAATAACGCGGAGAAACAACCTGTTGGAAGGAACGCGATACCGAGAAACGAGTCCACCGAATGCTCGAAATATCGTGGCAGTGTGCAACAAGAACGGAAAAGAACTTCTCCTTGCTGCACGATGGACAACATTACACTTATGCAGAGGCAGCGCGGACGTAGCAGCCGCACCTGTGTTCCCTCCTTCCATCCTTCCTATGCTTTTTCTCACTTTCTCCTTGCATGTCCGTGTCCCTCTTTTTTCTATGAGCTCCTTTATGTCGAGCTCCTCGTGCTTTTCCCCGAGTCGTTTTTTTTTTTTATCTTTTCTTGTTTCACCTTCTTTCCTTTTTTTTTTCCTCGTCTTTTTTCCCATCTGACTGTACGTACTTTTTTTTTTAGAGCTTCAATTTTTCGACGACGATCAGGCTGATCCATGTGTCGTGATTGCTTCGAATGTATATCGGAGATGAAGAGCATTGTTCAAGATAAAGGGATCAACGTAATATAATATTTCTGTAACAAACATACACAAGTGGAGAGTGCAATTTATTTGTATTAATAGTGAATTGTGTCGGATGGTATGAAAGGTGGAAAGGAAAATTAATATACTTTCTTCATAAAAAATAAGCATTGAAAGGAGCATTGATGATCGTTCTTATCAAGAAATAAGAAGGAACTGAAAATTTTCAAAGTAGTTGGGAACGAACCTTTATTGGAAAACGAAAGGAAAAAATTTATATTTCCTATTCTTTTAAATATTTTAAATAGAATCAAACTGAATAAGTTCAAAATTATGTTTGATTTTTTTCCCCCCGTATAAGATCAATTTTAATAAATCTTCGAACGACTTGTTTAACTCTTGAATACCTTCTTAGTATGCATATGTCATGTACGTACTTGTTATATGCATACGTTATATATATATATATATATATATATATATGTATATGTACACACGACGTACCAGTTCAAGGCGATTCAAATTTAAACGCATGAAGTAAGCTTTGATGATTGGAATATATTCTCTGAACGTTCTATTCTTTAATTTTATTTTTTACTTCGAGATATTTTGGATCATTTGCATCGTAATTAACAAATTTTTTTTATATATTACTATATTTTATATATTATGTTCTATTAATAGTTCAGTAATACACGATTATAAATATAAAGGATAAAATATAGAAAAAATTTGATTAGTTGATCAAAGTTTATTTTAGCCTTTTTCTTAATAATTCTTTTTAATAATAAATCGTTCAAAGTCACTCTCACTTCGAGTAAAATGTGAATAAATATTTATCGATCATTCCAACGCTTTCAAAGGAAATTCTTGAACACGTAAAACCGCAGACGAGGTATTGATAATTTTTGTTAATATTTCAAAAAACACTTTCTATTATACTAATCAATAATTTAATAATTTTTATATTTCTATTGCAAAGTTATACTTCGATGAATTTATTACAGTGTTAAATATAATAATTTATTATTTCTTTAGTTACTAAATTTACATTTTCATAACACTGATTTTTAGTGACTGTTACAATTGTATTGGTATATATTAAATAAAGTTTATGTAGAGAAAATTCAAGTGTGTAGTCAAAAATCAAGTTAAGCAGTGATCGTCGCTTCTGAATAATCGCGCAACATAAAAAAATTTTCGCTCATTTATTGTTTCAAAGAGCAAGAAATGTATTATATGTATATATTATGTAACTATCCTTTCCATTATTGTAAATAACATAATTTAATTGTTATATAAATGAATTATTCAAACTATGAAATTATGTCTGGATATGAGGGAATTCAAACACTGAATTCAAACATTCAATTGTTGTAAGTAAAAATTGTTATAGAAATAATATATAGAAATATCATAGAAATGCATTATATTATATTTTGAATAATTGAATTATTTTGTATCTATAACATTTTTTAATAATTTTCACAACCTTTTATGATTTAGCAATTAAATTAATTATTTCATTCAATAATTCTCATTTGTTCGAAATACGTTGTTTAAATCGATTGCTATAAATTATTAGCGCTGCGGTGCAAAACCTCTAAATGGTTTTCGTAGAATATTACAATAATATGACACGATCATAATTATCGAATGATATGACATGAAAATATTTCGAAATATGGTTTTTCTATTAGTAATTAATAATTTTCAAATTTTTGTTGTTTTATGGCTTCCGTTAATTTAAGACAACGATAAGCAATGTAGTTTCTATATTTTTAACTTATAACTCTGTCACAGAGTTAGGTATGTGAAATTCTATGCCTCGTTTGTGCCTTATCTGTGTAATTACGCATAGACAAAAAGTCTAGCGATAAAGATATAAATAGAACAAGGAGATGCGAATGTTTTTAATAGAAAATATTAATTACGGAAGTTTTCAATCGTATAACGTGATTTTGAATTACATATGAGCCTCTTTTTCTAATCTTTCATCAAGGATAAAGTAAGTATTTTATTTCCTCTTCCTTGTACGTTTTATGATGTATCGTGAATATTAATATTAAATTAACTTTACATCCCGACGATGTTATTTATAATTTCATACAAAGAATTGATCATTAGAACTTTGAAAAAGAAAGAACTCTATTCTATATTTATGAGAGTAACAAGAAGTAAGGTCTGAGAAACATTATGTCACATCAGATTTCTCTTGGCTGTAGTGTTAATAAAAATTGCTTTAACAGTACTAGCTTTATCTATCTTTAGCAGAGTGATAAGTAACACAGAATCGCTTTGGTAATACTATCGTATTTATCTTTTAGTCGAATCTTTTTTCTATTTATACTATTTTTCCTTTTTTCATTACATCCAATTTGTTTTTATATATTATGGTTTGTGTGCAACATTTGTCATTAAAAATTAATGTCTCCGTTTCTAGTAATTTCCCAAAATTTTGAAACGATAAACAGCAAAGAGAATACATTTGAGATACGTTACATATGCGTATAAAACGTCGTCATAACGAGTACCAGGAATTTAAATGAATCTCCAGGCTATGTAAACCAAGTTGCACGTCATGAAATACACATTGAACAATGAATTTGTATGCCGTCTCAATCCTTCACAATGCTTATATAGGCTCCCTTTTGTTAAATTTAACCAGAGAAACTGGAACGTATTTGGTAGAATTTGTTGAATAAAACTTGGCTGAAACAGTGAAAAGTATATTCAAAGATATTCAAATAAATATTTGCACGATATATTATGATTAAAATTTAAGAATCTACCAGGGTGGAGCTAGATAGAACAAGAAAGTAACACAAGAGTGGTTCCATTAAGTGTATATTGAACTCTTTGAACATCTTTTATAACATTGCATATACTTGCATAACATATATAAGGTTGCAAATGAACGCACACACTTGGAAATCGTGTATATGTCAAGATGTGTCATGTCTAGCTTTGTTCGTAAATTATGGTGAAAGTAATATTATTTATCCTTTAATATTCGGAAGTGCACAGGACAGAATCGACTTGTTTTTTTTTCTTTTTCTTTCTTTTTTTTTTTTTTTTTTTTCTTTTTTTTAATAGAAATACCTGCGAAAGAAATGGATCGTTTAGTGCGACTTATCCTCTTATTTGGTAATTATACATTGGTAATTATTACAGAATTATATCAAGGTGAAGCCTGCGTGTTTTTTTTTTTCTCGTATAAGGAAACATACAATATACCGTGTACAAGCATTTTTAAAACGAATAAACGACGAAAATCAGTGAGAATGAAAGTATCTCGTTTAAAAATCAGTAAGAAAATATGTATATACATGTATATATACGTTTGTGTAAGTGTATATAAATATATTAATATCAAAATCAAGAACGGTGTTAGACGAGTTAGTGATAATCTCTCACGTGCTCTATGAATATATACTTTTCTCCTTTGTTTTTCTTTCTTTTTTTCTTTTTCTTCTTTTTCTTCTTTTTCTTATATCTCGAGTGTGGAATCTTTGTTTGTCTTTTTGACATCTACTCTCGATTTCATATACTCGATTTTAAAATTCGCATTTTCGAATAATATTTCCGAATATATATTTCTTCTTGTACGTTTTTCTCTTCGTTTTGCGATTTCTTTCGCATAGAATCGCATCTGTCGCTCATATGGTTTCTTCATTCTCCTGTAAGAAGGAAGATCGTGCAAGCGATAAAAAAACCGACGGAATTTACAGTAATAATTAAACACGCGTGTGCGATAAAAAACGATGCGATACAAAAATCGTGCAATAGCGATCGTTTAAATCTACGAGACGCTTGTCAAACTCATCCTCCAATAAAATATAATTAAGATTTTACACAGTGAAATAAGTTATATCAGCGACGTAACGAGATACTCGAATTTTATAATTCACGCTTGAGTTTCACGCCATTCTTTCTTAGAAATGTTACGCTCGCAAACGATCGAATTCAATTAAATTCAATTATTTTTTCATAAAAATCGAGACGACGAAAAATTTCGAGCTCAGAATCAGAATTATTTGTAGTAAGTAAACTCACACGTTAGTAAACGATCACGCATCATAATTGACAAACGAACTTCGCGATTCATCAAGTATTCATCAAGTATACGAACAGCTGGAAATTATAAACATAGCCCGTAATTTAAAATAATCGAAATACCGTCCTTTCATTTGCTCATTTCGGCAATCATTCTTACTTTTATACGCGACACAAGCGCTCTCGTATTCGTAGCTCTTTTACTCGTTTTTACATACGTTTAACATCGGACATATGCGCGTGTACATGCGCTTAGACGATTATCTATCGATTTAACCAGAATTTCCCAAATATCATTCGTCGTGAAACGATAACGACGCCTTTAAGAGAGAAAACTGGGAGACTAAATCGTAAATGATTTTTATATCAGTTTAAGAATTTCTGGTTAATAAAAGAGACAATATACACTGTTCGTTGCGTACGTCGTTATTTTTTTTTACACACACACACACACACACACACACACACATAAAAAAAAGAGAGATGAAAATAATGTTATAACAAAGCGACCAGATCGACACACTGTGCTTACCAATAATATTACATTTCAACAAATTTATGAAACGAAGTTCCATTTCATTTTGATAAATAGTAAAAATGATATACTAGATTCGTCAATCTGTTGATTTATTACAAATGTAATAAACAATGTATAAATAATGTTAATCGTTATGTCATGTAATAAACAATGTTAATCCGAAGACGAAGTAAACTTGGTAAGTTAGGAATTCAATTTTTACAGACTAGACACTACCATCTGTATTCTGCACGTTTTGAATGGGTCAACGCACACATACTCGAAAAAGAAGAGAATTTAAATAATTTAAATACTTCTGCAATCTTGCTTTGTACCATCATACTCATCACCAGAATGAATGTGCAGATTTTTTTTTTTTCTTTTTCTCGTTTTAGCCTATACTAATTCATTTGACGATGAATATTAGTGGAACAGCTAATAAACATTTGCTATATTCATTATTATTACACACTGCCTATACTAAAGATTCATCGTCAAATCTGTAAATCACATCTATTAAGACACAACTATTCCAAAAGCAGCTCTTACCGATTACGACAGTATACTTCTTTGAAACATTTAGGTCTTCAATTACGATTATCAATTTATTCGAGGTACCGTATCATTTTCTTTTTTTTTAAACATATACATGCGTAATATTAATTACTTATTTCATACATATTAACAGCAGCGATTTTTAATATATCTCACGAAATTTTTACGCTTATAATTTTTATAATGAAACATTTATATCTCTTTGATCGGATTCGCTGCCAAGTAATTTCATTGATAATGAATTTGCTGAAACCCCTTGTTAAAAAAATATTGTATTCAGAAAACATCGAACACTGATAAAATAAATCACATGAATTTTTTACACGAGCTAACTTTTACAAAATTAGTTGCTTCTGTTTAGCTATGTCCCCTTTCTCTCCATCTCTCTTTTTCTCTCTTAAAAGTTTACCACTTTTCTTTCTTTTTTTTCTTATTTTAAAGATAACATGGATAGACTATAACGCTACAAGAGATAAAACCGCTTAGTAGCATTCTTATAATAATATAATCTCATTTGGACATCAATATTAATTATCAGATCTTTTCAGAGCATTTTTTTCTATTATAATATATATATATATATATATATGTACTTATGTATATTAAAACTGGTACATTGGCAATAACCGAACAATTTTGGAATAATTTTCCACTAAAATGTCTTATATTAAACCTGACCAACTTAAATTATTTTTCAATGCTGTATCACATTTTGAATGAAATCATATTCAATAAATAATTTTTTCTTAAATCTACGTCAATGAAACGTCTACTTTTCCTTCGACATTCAATTTTCATAAATTCACTTCAATATCATATACGTGGTATAAAAATTACTGTCAAGTTGGTCAGGCACCTTCATTTCTTTTATAAAAATAAATCAAAGAAGACTTCCAAAAATGTTTCCAAAATATGGTAAAAAGTGTGGTAAAAAAATTGTGCCATATTGAGAATATTTTGTACCTGCACAGAAAGAATAAAAAACTATCTTACAGCAGTCTGCAGAGTAGAACAATCTAAAGAGAGAATTCATAATATTTTGCATATACCAGTTGCAATAAAGAATTATCGACATCTTTATTAATCACGCAAAATCCAATCAACTCATTCTTCTCTCTCTCTCTCTCTCTCTCTTTCACTCTCTTTCGCTGTTTTGCTTTATTAACACATTAACGTTATTTTGGTCTACTACTTTGGCCTAACAAAAGTGTAAATCATATATCTAGGTACTTCGTAAAACATTATTAAATGCTCATTTAGCATAATGGAAAAAAGAGATGTATAGATAGAAAGAAAAAAACATTTTGGCAGTAAGAGAAAGGAAATTAAATTTCTCGTACGCACCTTCCTCGATATTAAACCGAACGTTCCCTCCTTGATTTCATAAGTGTATAGAGTTCATTATGAAAATAAAAAATTCCGGGTCAAACGTATAATTAAGGAGTACGAATGTATACGGAGTGATTCGCAAATTAGTATTTCAAGCGCAGCTCCGGGAGATTCGTTTAATTTGTTGAAAACTGACAGTGTGAAATCACCCAGTGTACGCGTGCAAACGAAAGTTATACGAAAAATATAAAATATACAGATAAAAAAATTGATCGTTTTCGTCTTCCCTGAGCAGGATAGTAATAATAATACAATGTCTAAAAATCTTGCGAAGAATATACAAATAGTACACAGTACTGAAATCGTACATGTTAGAACATTGTCAATGCAAGAGATTCGATTTGGACGTCAGAAACAAAACCCTCGTTTTTCATGTAGAATCCCAGTTCGAGAAGCATCTTTCTCATTACGATCGGATTCTACGGACTCTATGAGACACCTACGCGGATTGGCACAGAGATCAATAATCGCGATACCGATTAAAAGATTGTGACACGACGATATGTGGCGTTAAGGAAGGTTTATACATACATCAGCGCCTAATAATACATTACGCTCAAGCTTTGTATCTGTCGGAAGAACCGATCGCGCAGCATAACACTAAGGAGAATATCAGCCCGAGCAGCTCCAGGATGCCTATACCAGCGGCCACGCCGATCACTATATTCTTCTGACTGTTCATTGCGTCCATCAGCTTGTCTATGCAACCCTGAAAAAGGAAGAATCGGTCAAATTCGATAGGAGCAACGACTTTCACGACAATCGGCCCATTAATGCGTTCAACCAGGCGTGATTCCATCGTGAGTGAGTCACGACACTCTGCCCTATCTCAATAGCGGGGTTGTTAAATTTTTTTGCAAAGTTAACTAATGTCTTGTGAAATTTTCGGGGAATGCAAATATCAATGAATGAAAATAATATGCAAAAATATTTTTCTACTTGAAGCCTATACCAGTTTCCAGTCATTGATACGCATGTATAATAAATATCTTCCAATGATTAAAATCAAAATGATGTGAATCGTTTTCTAAACGTAATCAAATGATATAATTCTACAAAGGTATTATAAGCCAGGTATTACTTGCTGGACTCAGAGTAGATTCCATTACTCCATTGGCTCAAGAAGTACATTTGAAAATCTATTATCTAGCTTGCTGAAACTAATTTCAAACTGAAATTGCTTCTCTTTGGACGTCGGGAAATATTTTTACGTATTGTAGTGTTTTACTGCTTATTACAATATAACAGATATATTACCTCGCTGTAAATTGCCGGGCTAACTACACTGGCCACTTTGATAGCTGCTTTGCAAGCAGCGCTCTCTTTGTCTTTGCAACAGGATTCGGGTACTTTGAACACGTTATTCGGATCTCCAGAAACGGTTATGCTGACAGGACTCGAGGAGTCGCTGGTCGCGTATTTACTACCTGTCCAATCCGCTGGGCCAGTTGCTCCGCAACATCCTAAATCTGATTGGAAAGCATCCACAGTTTCTGTGTGAGTAGTATCCACGCCATATTTGTTCTAAAATGAGGAACGAAAGATTAACGATGTACTTACATTTGTTTGTCTATTATACACGCGCATGTGTGATCTATTCGTAGCTTTAAACTGTTAAATAAAATTTGCATTTCAATATTTCTAGATTATAATTACTAATATGCACAACCTGTGTGCGAGAATTCTATAATTATTACAGCTAAATCACCGACACGTTTTATGCATTTGTAGGAGATTTAATAGGAATGGCATTTGCACTGATTCATTTAATTATTTAATTATTTAATTTATCTTTCAATCGCTCGTAAAACTCTGAATTGCCACGAATATAATTACAAAAGTGTAATCCAATTCTATAACCGTGACATCAACTCAAAGAAAAAAGCCCGAATTAAGTTGAATCCTGTCGCGGAGCAACAGATAATAAAATAATAAAAAAAAAAGAAAAAGGTGCAACGAGAGAAACGTTTGGACGAACAGACGCTCTCAACGAGTATCTAATTCAAAATGATCAATGGAGTAATTACAGACGTTAGAGCAGGCAATTCAGAGAGACAAATGGACTAATTATAGACGATCGGCACGGGTACAGACGACGTCGAGTTCAGGCTAATTACAAATTCCCTTTAACGGATACGTGGTACGTTTGCGAGTGTACGTTTAACGCGCGATAAAGCCGAGTAATTGCTCGATACCTTAACGGTATTTATCATGGAAGACTTGACCAGTTCCTCGAGGCGGTTGCTGTTGGTGTACAGCCATGCTCCAGCCGCGATTTGCGCGACGATAACTACCAATAGACAGCTGAAGAAAGCAACCAGCATGCATTGGGACCCGCGGAAGGCGCCGCAACAACCCAGTAGAGCGACTATCAGCATCAGGATCCCAGCTGCAAGCAGGATGTAGAGACCGGCATTGAGATTATGCTGTTCCTCAGCCAGGGACATGAGGAATGTCTGCCCTGTTAGTATCCATACCGCTAGGACAACAGCTGCCAGACCTACAACCTGAATATCAAACAAGAGAATATTGATCAATTTTTTTTCATCGATAATTTTGTATCATTTATCAGTAGACTGTGTCAGTAGTCTGTGGTAAAATTTTCGAAGTGACGAAAATGCGTAATATACACAGAATATATAAAATGTCGAGAATCGATCGTTTCGTTTCTCCAACTTGAGAATATGAATTTTGTTACGTTGTTGTTCGTGAGAATATAAATTTGCATTTAATTTAGTCGTTTAAGAAGACCTTAAGTTGATCAATCTTTTTTCGTTGATCCTTTCTCTCTTTAACTTTAAGAAACAAACAGGATTATTATTCTTTAAGGAAAAAGCAGAAAGTTAAACTGAGCGTTCTAAAAATTCTCAAACACAAGCTAATTAGACGAAAGTCTAAAATTCTTCTTTTTCCCTTCTTAAAGATTGTCGTTCAAGACTGATAGGAAATCATTGATATGCAAGAGAGAAGCAGTAAGAGATTTTTACAAGTTATTTTCTAAGGACACGGAGTACTACTATAGATTACGATAACAGTTTTTTGAAAGCTTTCAAGATTCCGTGGGGCCTTTTTCATGATAAACAGGGTACCGTTGCCTGGCCTCCCTGAGAAGGGAACAGGAAGTTACAGCACAGTTCACGTTTCGAACAGACTAGCATACAGAAATTTTACACGTCCTTAAATTGTTCTTTTCCAAACAGTTATCACAAGTTTCTTGAACTAAATTTTCGAATTGTAACCTGTTTTTCTTTTTTACTTCAAACAGTATATATACACTGCCTAAAAATAAAAATTGAAAAAACGGGTCTTTAGAAATGCGAAAGAAAAGGAAATGTTCCATACAAAAGTTAGTCAGTCCTCCATTCATAATTTTGACAATGAAAGTTCAACAGAGTCTAGTAGTAGCTACGATTATTTTTTTTCCCCCCTTTTTTTTTTTATGGAGCAAACGAGCGTACGTGTTGTTGCTCCATAGGTAAACGTTTTCCCATTTTGCCTGCAAAAGTATAATCTGATCTTTTTTTTTGGTTTCCTATTGAAACAGAGAAAGCAAGGAACGAGAATTCTGGTTTACGGCTTAAGCGTCATTTACAGTGCGTCGTATGGTATAAATAATGAAGTATTCTTGCGAAACGGACAAACCGGGACAGGACGCGCCCTTTTCAACGGCTTGTCCACCAGATGTGCGCGCTTTCATGTTAAAATGCCTAGCCTTTCTCGTTCTTCCTTTCTTGCCACAGCTGTGTAGCATTTGTCCCCTGAATCTTACCTCGAATCTTACATACTAAACGTTCATCTTTACTTTAACGCTTCTTTTTGCTGTAATAAATTTCCTTCTTCGCTCGTATGAATATCACAGATCTATGATCTATAAAAAAAATAAGACGCTGAGAAATAATAGCATAAACATCCCGCATATAGTGGCGAATGTCGAAATTACCCAACTGTTACGGAAGATCATACTTTCTACATATTTTTCTATGACACTTTCAGGCTCTTTCAAATTTCCATGTTTGATTAATATGCAATTGTAAACTGGCGCAACTTTCCTTGTTTACTGTTTGCATGTATATTCGCTACTGCATGTAAGTATAAATGATGTTGATACTCGATCATCAAGTACGGACTTATCTTCTCTACGTATATACATGTACAACGTTACATTTATCACTAACTGGGTAAGGAAACTGGGTTATATTCCATGTATAAACAGTTTATAAGTGGTATTGAGCTCGACATGGTGTTTACAGAGAAAGGAATAGGCATCAAGATCGAAGATTCAGTGGGTTAAGCCAGCAGAACACTCGCTCGTGACTTCCACTCAACGTGTAATCCCGGCACAGGCGTGTCGTTTAAACAGAGGACTTCCTGTATTCTTCACTCGTCTCGCGCTCGTCCGAGCTGCGAATGCTGATGTAAGAAACAGATGCAAGAACTCTAGTGGATCGGTTGAATCAAACGGATTTTTTTGCCGATCACGATCAGGGAGATGAATCGAGACACAGAGGTGGCTCGGATTTAACACGTATCTCACTCTAAGTGATAGAATCATCGACATGCTTTTTTTCTCAGATGATACTACGATGAAATTTGGAACCGAAGAAGTTTGAAGATTGCAGATAGACGAGTGAAATTATTGTGGATACGTATTAGAATACGTATTTAACATGGTACTCTTGAAAAATGGCATTTAAATATCGAAGACGGACCTGTAATTAGGCATATGTTAATTTATTACTTCTTTTACAATCTTTCTTTTTTTCGTGTGAAATGAACACATAATTTCCTGTACGATTCATTAAATCTGAGTGTGCGTAGCATATCTGTTTTTATGAATGTTGGTACATAGCTTTGTTCTGCTCATCGCACACTCACATTCGGAATATTTCTACGAGTTTTGCAATTTTTTGACTTTTGCGTTTGAAACACAGGATATTCTGTGAAAAATTCGTCGATCAATGAATTATTATTCGGTATAAAAAATTCTTATTTAAGTGAACAACCTTGGCGTTAATTTTCAAGACAATCCATGTTAGATCACTTACACGTATCTTTGAGAATTAAATACATGCAAAAAAATTCTATACGAAACATATTAAAAAAAAAAGAGAGAAGAAGAAGATAAAAATACGACAATTTTGATTATTCGAAGTTTTTAAAAACGTGCTTCCCTCTTCAATCGAGATATATATTCAAAAACAGATATCATACTTAACCGGCTTCTGCAATTTGCTGATCGCGCAGAATGAATTCCAACATAGCTTACGTAATAAATTTGCACGTACCACGGATAATAGCTTCATTTCGTAAATGTTTCAACTTTTATGTGTTCCAGTCTCTCGTATACGTCTAAATTTGTATTATTTATGCTCTGATTTTAGACTCGTTGGATCATTCTAGGAAAATCAAAATTAGAACGTTGAATCGATGAGTTCGCCGATTTTCAAAATCAGTGACATTTATTATCGACGTAGTAATACCCACGCTTGTTAAGGCCCCCATAGACGTTGACACATGCTGCATGCATCAGATGATGTTTCAGAATCAGTTCGCCTCCACTTTACCGATTCTTCAGTTCTTCGTGTGGCGCCAAAGTTGAAACAAGTGTTTTAAAATGTCGGATCGTCTTCCAGCTCCAATATTAGTGACAGTAATGTTAGGTTTATTATCACGGACTTTCTTTGTCCAACTAATGCTAGAAGTCTGCTTCTCAGTGGTGCTTGCATCAGTGCATGCATGCATCGCAGCATGTTTCAACGTCTATGGGGGCCTTTAAAGATCAACCATTCCAACAGCTAGAGTTATCCAAGTCTGTAGAAGGAAAACTATGTGCTTGTTGGCACCTGTATAAACATTTCTCAGACGGTTTACTGTCACGGATGATACAGTCAATCTAAAATACACACGCGCGTTCAATTGATGTCAGACGTCCCTTTCAGCTCTATGATTTCATTTCAAATGATAAAAATAAACCGTTCGAAACGTTTATCATCGATTTTCTTTCAACAAAACATCTATCGACTCGATTTTTTGCAAACAATCACGGACAACTACTGAAACTGTACAATCGATGAATTATTAATCGTGTCATTGTATATATCGTTACATTATCGATTATTATTTCAAATCGGAGAGATCTTAAATCATTCTTCTCGGAAAGCGTTCGACAATACGATGACACGTGCCGGTCAGCTTTTCTTCGAAAGCATTTGGCTGCTGAATTTCGCGCCAACTGGTCCAAGTTCAACAACGTCGTCCGGTGTATTTCATTCGTGGAACATCATTACAAAATACCTATCATAATTCAAACATCTATACGTTTTCTTCTTTATGTGAAAAGAAATAAAAAAAAAAAAGAAGTACGTGATAAGTTAAATTTCCTGTTCATTGTAGAAAAAATTACTATGATTAATTAGTCTTACTAGTTACTCATCTTTTCACTTGGTTCGCGGATATTAACGCTTTACCGACCGGTAGCCTATTAATCGGCTACTATTTACCGCTATCGGTCGGTAAAGTGTCGATATCGTGTAATAATATATCTATATATTTTAACATTTTACCGACCGGTAATATCGTATATTAATATATACAAATATATTGTTATACGATATTAACACTTTACCGACCGTGTATTAGCGGTGAATAGTTAGCCGATTAATAGGCTACCGGTCGGTAAAGTGTTAAAATATTTCTTTCTCTTTTTTTTTTTTCTTTTTAGTAATTTTATCTTCGACATTTCGCCAACTTCTAAAGAATTTTCTAATAAATCTAATAAAAATTTCACGGTTCGAAGTGGCCGTGTTTGATGGCCAAAGTAAAAACTAACATCAGATGATATCGTAATCAAGATTCAACGTTTTTTCTCCTAGCGATTCTCGCGTCTATTGTCTTCGCGGGATAATCAAACGTATGTTCCGCGGTGTGTTTGATTCTCGATCGATAATCATTTCGAGATTCGACTGATTGGCGACGAAAACGAGTACACACCGAGCGTTGATATGACGAATAGAGAGACAGGGGGCACCGGGGATAAACTGGGCCGTAGTGTAGGACGCAAGCTCGTAGGAAGAACATATTCGTTCTCTGACTGGAAAAGTCTATATTTAAATGCACTTATTCCTCGTTGAGCATTTTCAAACTAGGCGCGATGCTTGCCACGCGTGCTGACATAAGCACTATTGTTAATCGCTTGGTAAAATATCGATGCACAACAATCCTCGGCGGTGTTGAATAGATGCTCGTAGGCTGCAGTTTAATAACTTCGAACGAATCTGAATCATCACTTCTACCGGGACTCCTAGATTGTGTGTACAGTAGATCATCGAAAATGACGCAAACCTTTAGATCACGTTACAACAAATTCACACATGATTCATATAAAAATATCTTGTTAGTTATTCATTAGAAAATATCTTGCTAGCGTTATAGTTAAAAGGAAAGAGATTCTTTCGTAAGTTCATTTTTAATTTTGTACGTATGAAATACTGTGATAAAGGAATGTCTTTTCTTTTTTTAAACGGCTTTAAGCTTGTGTTAAATTGTAACGAAAAGAGTTTTCCATAATTCCGTTGTTTCGTCTACTTTAAATAATAGACAATATATATGAAAGTAAAATTCAAAAGTGTTGCTAAAATAAATTCTTAAACTTTGCTAACATAAGAAATCTTAAATTATATCTTTTCAAGGCAGCAAAGTTATTGTACTCCGTTGATAAATTTTTATTTGGAACATTACCGATATCAATTGAGATGTTACTTTATTTCGTTATTTTACTTAATTATTTTACTACTACTATTAGTAGTAGTTACTACTGCTTACTAGTTAATTACTATACTACGATACCTTATTTAATTATTTTAAGCAGCTAGTTGATTTTTTTTTTATTTGCATACGCATTCATCAATTAGCAACTAGTTAAATCAATTATACGAATATCAGTGAAATTTAGGGCAAACAGCAATTAATGCGAGATATACGCACCACCCAGATGCAATCGATTCAGCTGCCCTCTCCAATTGCCTGACTTCGCACTGAAAAACTACGATGTACCGCTTGCAAGAATCTCCACGATTTAAAAAACTTGTCTTGCCAATCGCAAGAAAGTTCTTTAGATCTTTAAACGAACAATTAGTGTTGTTAAATGAATGCAAAAGAAAGGGGGGGGGGAAAGAAATCGGTCTAAAGAGTCATCGATAGTCGTCGATAATTGTGGTAAGATCTAAGTGTTAAGATTTAATACCACTGATTTTTTTTACCATGCGTTAACTACATTTCTCACGTACATATATTCGTCGTATTTACAAATTAAATTAAGAAATCGAAAGAAAAGGAGGAGATAGCGAAACAGACAAAAATACTTAAAAGTATACAGAAGTACATAAATTATTTGTAAAAAAAAAGGGGCGGATTCGAAAAAGAACCTTACGCACCCAGACGCAATCGATTCAGCTCCAGGTTCAAGCTAGACAGCAAAACAAAAAAAAAAAACTAACAAGTCAGGAAAAATTCCCTTAAACTTTACGTTTTTCATACTTAATTCGCCCATACATTTGTATCTTACAGTCGAACGAATTAATTTCAAATTCAATTATATTGCAAAAGCTGCTGCTACGATATATTATAAAATCATCGGTGTAGAAATAAAATTTGCTCTCGATATAATTTCACGACCAAATTGTAACATTCTGCAAATTATGAAACGGAAGACATGCTTAGCAGTTTCTTTAAAACGGTTAAATAAAGTCACTAAAAAGGAAATTGCACGAGACAGCTTGTCCTATTGTAGCTAATAGTGCAATTTCTTAATGCTACTTAGTTTATCCGATTACGTTATAAATTCAGGCGTTCTTATATTATCCCGAAAATAAGTTCGCGTTTTATGATAAATTAGAGGCTCACTGGCTGAAAAACAGTGTAATTAAGCAGAATTGTTAGTACGAAAATTATTTTGTTCTTTTTGTCCTTCATCTTTTTTTTTTTTTATTTTTATTCACGATAAATACTATGAAATTTTTATTTCATTTATATTATTGCTAATATATCTTTCGGTTGTATTCTTTTTTTTTTAAATAGTGACGTATAATACGTTAATCGAAATGTAAAAAATCATTAGAATTAATTGTCGCTCTTATTGTTAGTGTTAATAAGTTAAAATTAAAAATTACTAGAAAATTATTTACTATTCTTGGTAATATTTATTCTTTGTCTAAATTTCATGAAATTTTTCTGTTACAGTTACTCACTTTCGTTAAAAATGTTCATATGAAAACTGTTTAAGTTTATTGAACCAAATCACTCACATTATCATACATGACCGTACGCATACTTAACACACACAACACGCTCGGTAAATTACATCCCCTTGAGAATAACGTTACCCTTTATCATTAAACGAAATGCAATAATTTTATTGATTAATCCAAACTGCTATAAATATAACTTTCATTGAATAGTCTACTATTTCTTTATTATCTTATCCCTTTTTTTCACTTAAATATGCTTGAATATGTTTTTCGCATATTAATGTTATGTCGAAATGTTTGGATTCCATGTGAATGAATATTGGGCAGTACTGCAAAATTCACAAAATATAATGAAATTATCTTAGACATATTTTTCTTACAAAAATTATAGGCATATCTAAGCCGTGGTGAATCGAGTATAAAAATTTTATTGTCAAATATATTTATATAAAATTTACTTGAATTGAAAGAAAAAAATGTAATAATCGATGATAAAGCAATTATTCAGTTAATTATAACTATTAACACATTCGCAGTTAATTTTATGCAAAAGTCTTAAAAGTGGAAAATCGCACGTTGCAGCGATTAAAACGATGAAAATTTGGAGTTTCAAATATCACGTTCTGTATCATTTATTAATATTGATTCAAACAACTACAAAAAAATAAATTTCCTTCTCCTATTCACTGATAATTGAAAAGTTGAAATAGTAAGTGTTTCGAGCGAAGAAAAAAAAATATATAGAGAAGATTAATTTTAGTACTTAAATCGTTTATCATTCGAGTACTATGGATTTTTGCTCATTTGCAAATCTAGAGAAAAATATAACAAATATATTGGTAAAAAATATATTTTTTAAATATAATTAGTTCTATTGTTGTCATTTTTATATGTTTCAACCATAAGAAAATTTATGTTTATGATTTTATCAGCAACTCTGAAGCCCTACACTACACAGTAGCTCCAAAATCTAAGTTAAATAAAAAATTTTTTTTATACTTACATTTACACTCAATTAATTTCAATTTTTAATCAATTCAATTATAATTTACTTACGGTGGAACGTAATATTACAATAGCCGATAGTTAATGTGTATGTTAAAATAAAAAAGTGAAAACATGCATTATGCGAACTCACCCAAAATATGTGATTCACGCAGATCAACGCATACTTGAGGAATCCATAACATTCTGAAAGCACCATCTTTTTTCGAATTATATGTGATGCACAACACTTTAGTTAAGTTACTTTGGTAACTTTGGTAGCTTTGTGGAAAATATGGGATTTCCAAACCCGGCGAGCAATCGTTTACATTCAATTTGGACGCTAATAAAGAGAGGGTTTTTTTTAATTTTCTTTTAATTATCTATTATTATTACAATTATTATGTATTATGAATTACTTAATGTATTTGCATATTATTGAAGAGGAAACACCGATCCATTCTATGCAACGGTTTATAAGCAACTGTCATGGGATAGGAAGATATGAACTATCGGCGTTGGTTATTATCGGGAGCGCAAGGTATGGGTACGAAGAACGAACTGGTACTCTCGTTTAAACCTCCTTGAAGCTGCAGCTTATGACGTCAGCTTCGAATGTTCGATCTCTGTCGCTCATAATTCGTATTAGTATATCCATCTCTTGCTTTCAAACGAATCTCTCTCTTTGTCTCGCTCGAAACTACTGTATTTCGCTTGACACTCTCTCACTCGTGCAGTATCCCCACTTTTCTTCCTCTATCATACCACATGCGCGCACGCGCGGGGA
The DNA here is from genome assembly GCA_032399595.1 of Tetragonula carbonaria. Classification (NCBI taxonomy): domain Eukaryota; kingdom Metazoa; phylum Arthropoda; class Insecta; order Hymenoptera; family Apidae; genus Tetragonula; species Tetragonula carbonaria. Next base: position 2,053,597 of record JAUCRC010000008.1, read on the forward strand.
AGACAAACACAAAACTGTTTCCTCTTGTACTTAATATCCTTTTTTTCGGAGTTTATTCTTGTTTTTAAATTTAAATATTTTCAGTATGTAAACTGCCATATGAATTTTATACTCTTGTCTTGTCTATATTACTGGAATATTATTATTTATTTCAACTGATTTATTGTTATCTGAATAAAATTATTCAATTTAGGATTTTCTACTCTTATTGTAATATTGAAAATGCTATCTAATAAATAATAAATATATATGTATCTACTTCACTTCTAATATGATCCATCAATGATTCTTATGGCAGTTAATGTTAATGTGATATGTTTAAAATTATTAGGTATTTCTTTTTTTATATTTTGTACGAATAAATTTCTTTCTACAGAAACGAATAAATTTCTTTCCACTTGAAAATAAATTTCAATTAACATTAACAGCAAGTTTATTTTAAAGGATTGATTAAAAAATGCGTTTGACTTGTGATATTGTACATTATACTATTTATCGTTTAATAGATTCTATCTAAACCTTCGACTTCCTTCTTTTTGTCGACATCTCCGTTTATAGTTATAGAATTTATTCTTAACATTGTTCTGGGTATTCTGATAACTGTAAAACAGATATATGGTTAACAGAAAAGTTGTGCAACATTTTTGATTACGACTACATTATCATGTCATACTTACAATTTATTCTCTTAAATTGTTTTCTTGGTCTCATTCGAAAACGAGTTATTGTGTGGGATAAAGTTTTCTGAATTACAGTTGCATTAACCGACACCAATTCCCTATTCAGTATAGGTCTTCCAACGAGTGTAAAATCCTTACCACCAACTAATAATACTTTTTCCAAATTTAGTTGGTCTCCTGGTTGAGGTGGCCAATGGCCCTGAATGGCTATAACATCATTTTCTGTGATCTTAAATTGTATTCCACACAAGTGTATGACTGCAAATAAGCGACCAACTTGATTGGTAGCTATCTGTTTGTTAATTTCGTTGATTACGTCTAAAAATTAAAAAAACAAAACATTATATATTTTATTAATATTTATATATCTAATATATAAAATTACCAGCAGCTGCCTTTTCATTTTTTTCCTCATATTCTTCAGGTATTTCTTCTTGATATGATGGATTTGGTTTAAACCAAGGCAATTTATATTGTCTAATTGATTGTCTATGACTAGCATAACCAGCTACTTCTATCTGCCGTAGTTTTAATCCTATGATAAATGATAATTTTTATTTGTATATTTTGCTTGTCATTTATTTATTCTGAATTATTAACTTTTATGTCATAGTACTATATAATAAACATTTAATATTATATTGTTAATGGTAACAATAATAAATAACCTAATAGCAGAACATACTAAAATGGTACTTATATTTTATATAATAAAATAGATCAACAAGTATGCATAAATATATGGTTAAAGAAATGTTAATTATAAATCATTCATTGTGACGTTGTTTATTTAAAAATTGCTATTAATACAACGTGTCTTGAATAACAGTAATCAAAAATAAGGTTATATAACCTAAAATTACGTACAAAAGAAACAAGTATTTGCGAATCTTGTATTGTTAATTTTTATGTAAAAAATGTTGACAAACCTAAATAATATTGTTTGTTTGTCGAAGCTGGAAGAATCCTTTTAACACAAGTATTTGTAGCGAAATTAAGCAGTCTGTTAAAACTACCAAGCGCCGCCATGATTTTCACTACTTGCTTTAAATCTTACTTGCTTTAAAGTAACTTAAAGATTTAAGAATTTTTAGAAACAATATTAGAAATTAGATACGTTTTATAAAATAGTAAAGTAAATATAACAGAGACCGCAGATGTCTTTCTCATTAAAAGATAAAATATAATTACAGAAATTCGCGCCAAAATTTTGAATAATAATTTTTATCGCATACGTGTTCGAAATTAAAATATATAAGATTAACAGGGTTGACAAATGTTGTATAAATATTCTAATATATAATAATTTTCTTCGTGAAATTTCTTATTTCATGCAACGTATACTGACAGTGTCGTAATTGATACGTGATTTCAAAACAATACGAAATCGTAGTATTTTTGTTGACTCGATGGTAGTTCCGGGTACAACAGAGTGCGAAGAGATGTCGTACATGTTCGCGAGCATTTAGTTGTTATGGTTAGCCATTGTATTTTAAAGCACTGATGACTATGCAGTTTTATAAGGAAAAGCTTTTGTCGCCTGGACAATTGAAACGTCTCAGTGAGCATAAATACAGCTGCACAACAAATAGTCTTTTGGATGGATTTCTTCAACCCTGGTGGGACTGGCTTGTTAGCAGAGTTCCACTTTGGCTTGCACCCAATTTAATCACCATCGTGGGTCTGATTGTCAACATCGCAACCACTTTAGTCCTTGTATATTATAGTCCAGATGCAAAAACCGAGGTATCGTTTATAAAATTTAGTTTTCGCATTAAAATATCATTCTGTCAGATGATAGTGTAAATAGCGTGAACGTGAAGATGTGATAGATATTGCATATGTAAATGTAAAAAATGGAATGAATAATTTGTATAGTTTCCTTATTATAACATAAAATTATTATTTTGAAGTAAATTTTCTACAAAATAGTGTAATGTACGATGTATATGTACGATGCTCATGAGAAACTTACATACTTAGGAAAAAACAGTTTACTAAGTATGAAATGAAAGTATACTTGTTACTTTCATGAATAGATATAAAATCGCTTTGACATGTAAGTGTAACATTACTTTATTATTTTAGGCACCTAGATGGACATGTTTTCTGGCTGCGCTTGGTTTATTCATTTATCAAAGTCTAGATGCCATAGATGGCAAACAGGCTAGAAGAACAGGGACTTCTACACCATTGGGTGAACTATTTGATCATGGGTGTGACTCCATATCAACTGGTATATTATTACAGTTGATAAACTTATTTGACTTTTGACTTTATTGTGTTAAGTTTTTATTGATAAAAAATTATGGGTAAAAAATTATATTTCTATTTTTCTAGTTTTTATTGCTCTATCGGCGTGTATAGCAGTACAATTAGGATATTATCCAACATGGATGTTTTTCCAATGCTTTTGTGCCATGACGCTCTTTTATTGTGCACATTGGCAGACATACGTTTCAGGTAAGAGATTTATAGATATTACTAAGAATATTACTAATTTTATCAAATATTTATACTCTAATGTCATTATTTTTAATTAGGTTCCTTAAGATTCGGCAAGGTGGATGTCACAGAAGCTCAGTTTACTATTATAATGATTCACCTTATTTCTGCAATTTTTGGGCCAAAAATATGGATGATGGAGGTTGTACCTATTTTAATAATATTTTTATTTTCACATTTATATAATTTCAGAATATCTTATGTCAATCAATAATGTAACTTAATTTTTAAAAATATGTTATGTTTAAAATATTTGACTAATTTGATCATTAATGGTTTGAGATACCGAGGTTGTAAAATGAAACAATTGATGGTCATAAGATATTTTTTCAGTCTTCGTCTTTAATTCATTAAACAGTAAACAAATATGAGCTTGTTTAGTATTAAATTTATTTATTAATAATAGAAACTTGTTTTTAAGGTATAATAATAAGTTTTATGGTAAATTGAAAGAGTTTATAAATATTTTGCATAATTGCACTTAAAAAGATCCAGTATTATAAATTTGTATAAGATATTAAGAACACAATTATCCATTCTTTTCTTTGAGTACACGAGATTATTATTTATTCATGTTAAGTTCATCGTGACTTTTCATTTAAACCTTCATTCAATGTTATTTCCATGAAGTATTTTAGATGTTATTTCCTACTTTCGTTATTGTCTGTATCATAATTTTCTTACATTTGTTATATGCAAATATAAGATTATTGTGTATGTGTGTGCATTACATTTATTTACACGTTTTCCATTTATTTCATCAATTTACGAACCGAATGAAAGGCAAATAATATTTAAATAAGATGTAATAGTCAAAAAAATAATTTCTAATTTAAAGATTTTTGTTTTATGCATTAAAAATTTTTGTATATAAGAAAAAAACCAATATTTCTAGTGAGTTCCATATTTTTAATCTCAAGACTCATGTTGTTTATGAAAAAAAAGTTTTAAGATATTTTTGCATGAGTCTAATGAGATTATTTCTTACAGATACCATACATAGATGGTTTTATGTTTAAGTATTTAATAGGAGTTATGACAGTAATTTGTGCAGTGGCAAACTTATATTTCATCTTTTCGGTGATTTTCACCGGAGGAGTGGGCAAGAATGGTTCAACTGTGGCTGTAAGTTAGTCTATTAGACATTCGTGTTTGGAAATATCGAAATGGGAGAAGCATGGCATGAGGAGCAGCACTGAAATTATCTTTTTTGCTATGGAATTTATTATAACGTGCATTTTATTTTCATATTCATTTGTTCCCCTTCATCCAAGTCTTTCTTATTTTCCTGCATCACATTGTCATTTATCATAAATGCATTGTAACTTGTATTTGTACCTACAGTTGTCCATCAAATTCGTTCACATAGAAAATATACTGAGAGGTATTACTAGAACTTGTGATATAGTGAACAAATAATATTTAGGACTTATTCTTTTATTATAAAAAGCTATGTATAAAAATTCAATTTACTTTTAATACCTAGAATTATGCTTTTGAAACAATTTCTGTTAAAATAATAATTTAGATGTACAAATTTGTTATTAAACTTTATTATTTAGTTTTGATATATAGTTTAAAACGCTATATAGTAAAAACTATATATAATTTAAAATAAAAAAATTTGCATTAACTCCAAGGAATAAGCACACACATATAAGTAACTTAATATAACATTCATCATGATCATAATTTATTATTTATATCATAATTTATTAATTTAAAATGTAATTTTTTTAAATACTATAATATTATATATAATATAATATATATAATATTATATATATTTTTTAATAAATACTATAAAACTTTTAATATAAATACTATATAATATTATATGATTTTTTAAAATTATTATAAATATATGTAAATACATAGAAACGCAGGTAAAGAAGCAGCTTCCTCGTGCCTAATATCTTAATTTTGTTGAGAGAAAAACGAGAGTTACTTAGGATAAAAATAAGATGCGGGGTAAACTTAGGTTAAATTTTAATTGCATCTCTACAATTTTTATAACGAGCGAGATTTTGTACATTTGTTTAGATGCCAGTGCTTGGTGTAGGCACATTCAGTAACTACGTAGCGGTATTATTTTATGCAGGCTACATTCATGTATTCCTTGAATTCTGTAAAGTCTTTGAATCTGGTGGGATTGGAAAGAACGGTTCCACAATTGCAGTAAGTTTCAAAAATACCAACTCATCAGTTGTATATATAAATTCTCATATATTTGTCACTATAGTAACAAGGTTTTTCTACTCGTACTTTACTTACCTATTTTAGACTATTCTAGACTATTGTCTAGATAGTGCATAAGTTCTTTCTGTATGCAGGCTATGAAAAAATACAGCTTACACTGCAACATTTTCTCAAAATCTTTTTTGTGCAGATTTATCTTTCATTCTATATAGGTGCTTATAGTTGCGGTTTGGGGATTTAAACTATTTCTAACTGTTTTAAATAATTTAATATAATATATTAGTCGCCTCTATTGCACAATAATAATAATATCACTCTTTTAATTCTTTAGAAGAAAAAAATATTAAGAAAAAGATAAGGAAGAATGTATCAGTCTTTTTTATTTTAGATGTAAAAATCCAAAAATCAGTTTGTTTCTTCGAATTTTTTACTAGATTAGAAAACAAACAGGCTTTATGTGAAATATAAGATTTTTTTATTAAATTTTATTAAATGATTGTAACTCTTTCTGCAGTAATGCAAATTATTTAATGTATTTTGAAGATTTGAAATTGTTTCAAGAGCAAGAAGTTCTCACTGGTATGTGATAAAATATGTTAAAGATATGTTTGAAAGTAATTAATAAAAAGGTTTTTCGTATGACTTGCACAGTTGCCATACACTGGCACAGAGGTCAAGGTGTTTCCATTATGGGCTGCTGTGGGCATCGCTATTTTACTTGCACAGAGCAGCATATCCGTCATTCTTGCCGGTGGTGTCGGAAAAAATGGCTCCACCGTCGCAGTAAGTCAGTTCAAAAGTAATAAAATCATTGTGTAGTGCACTTTGCATTTTATTTTGATTTAGGCCCATATGTTATAAAAGAATATTCCTTTCTGGTATACATGATATATTAGCACAAAATATTAACTATCTTGAACATTATTACTTGTTGTATGTTATCCGATATATTTGACATTATGATGTTAAAAATACTGGTTTTTCTTCGATTAAATTAAAAAATTAATAAAATCTAATTATGTTATTGTGGGATTGCAGCACAGAACAGATGTTTAGGTCATTTTTAGGTCTTAGGTCATTTGTGTGGGTCTAAAATTTGCAAGAGCATCACACAGAACTGTTTACTGTATTTCTGTTTTCACTCTGGTTAACACCTTTTCCTAAATATTTAACAGTATTGGTACATCATACATATTTTCTTTATTTATTGCCCCCATCCATTAATTGCACCTTTCCTTGCACCATTTTAACAAACTGCATGGGTTCTAGACGTATGTAATTTTATGTAACATAATAATTTTATATTTTTATGGATTTAAGTGATTTTGATAATTAATATAATAATTTTAGTTATGCTTTACTGCAACTAACTTTAGAGTTGTGAATAATATTATATTTATTACGCGTACTAAACCTAGTATTTATATATTGACATTTTATATTATTTTTTTTTCAGTTATATATACTGAAAATTTTATATTTTTCTATGTTTGATAATTTTGCTTTATTGTGAATAGATGCTTTTTTAATATTTATAAAAATTTGCATTTGAATGTGATATACTATATGTTCTCTACGTGAATATATAGTATGGATCTTGGAAACATATTCAAGATAGTAGTTTTGGTAGCAATTGGTAGCAATTTGGTGAAAATATAAGATTTTAATTAAATTTTAATTAAATTTTAATTAAACATTATTACATAAATAAAATTTTTATAAAAATTATAATGTTTAATTTTTCTATATAAAGTGTTTTTCTATATAGTATTTTCTTTCTTAGAGATTGAATACTTAAAGGTAATCTTTATATTGTGTAATATTAAATACTTAAATATTAGATTTAGGTATTTGTAAAGTGTATTCCAAAGTGTTTAAATATTTCTCTTGTGCATTTATTGATTACCAATATTGTCATAATATTTATTATATTTCAGGGAACATCAGTTTTATCTCCAATTATTCCATTTAGTTTTGTGGTAGTGCCAGCTTTTATAATTTATAGAAAAAGTGCTGAGCACGTATATGAAAATCATCCTGCATTGTATATACTTGCATTCGGAATGGTTGCAGCTAAAGTTACCAATCGATTAGTGGTATGTATATAATATAGTTTAAATACTAATTATCTTGTTCAATTTTCAAACATTTTTAATTATTATTTTAGGTTGCTCATATGACAAAGAATGAAATGGAATATTTAGATAGTTCACTGATTGGACCAGCGATGCTATTCTTGAATCAATATTTCAATTTTTTCATCAAAGAGTATTATGTCCTTTGGTTGTGTCTTGTGAGTCTTCCAAGATTTATTGGAAAAATTTCATTTAATTTTTTTGAAATATCATATCTTTGTATATGTTTTACAATTATATGTGTTTTTAGATTTGGGTCACTCTGGATTTACTACGATATAATACTCAAATTTGCCTTGAAATTTGCGATTATATGAAGATTAAACTATTTAGGATACCATTAGGAGATCATCGAACGAGTCTGGTTTCTAATACAGCTGAAAAAAATGGTACTAACAGGTCTCAACGTAACAGATTGCAAAGGAAACATCACTAGGATTTACTTGTGATAATGAATGCGCTGTATGATTCATTTTTTTGTATAAAAGAGAGTTAACAAAATAAGAAAACATACAAATTTGATAAATTTTGTTACACCATTGTATATATACAAAGTTCAGAATAGTACAGTTCATTTATTATCACATTAATTTCTAATCGCCACATCTGATTAGTATTGAATAAAATGGAAGGTCTCACTAACATGTTGGTTAAAAGTTTCTCACTGCTTATCGTCGATTGCAATTAATTTTATCATCGACGAAAAAAAAATATATCATCATGTACCTAGTGATTAAAGTTACAATTTGGTGAAAACATTAAAATACACGAAACAATATCATATAAATATGAGAAGTGATATATAACTATTATTAAAGAAAGATAGCAAAAAGACATGAATAAATTTTAAGTAACTTTATATCATTGTTATAAATATTATAGAAATTTAATTAAATCAGAGAATGTGAATGATTTATTTAACTTTTATTTCTTAATAACTGTATGAAATTTGTTTGACAATGATGCAGTTATAATGAATGTTCTAAAGTTTTTGTTGATTTTTAGATTACAAGGAAAATTTTAGAAGTTGAACGAATTTAGAAAAGGTACTAGTTTTTACTTAAAATCGTTCAGAGAAAGATAAAAAAAATTATTTGTTTATTTCCTAGAGGTTGTGTTTAATAATATTGATTATTTTTTGTTTGCAATATCATAGCCATGATCTCATATAGAATGTAAAAGCAAACCAATTATATATTTGAAATTATATATAAATCTAGTTGAGAAGATAATATACTATTTCTATAGTCAATTACAAAAAATTTATAGTATAAGTAAACTACCAAAAATAATTCATTTGACATAATGAAATGAAATTCAATCTATTACTTCTCTTATTTTTTTTTTTTAATAATTTCAATTTTATATCATTAAAAAATTATAAGAAATTGACGGAATGTTAAATCGACTAATCATTTTGTGTTTTGAAATATTTTTTTTTAGTGAACATCGGTTTGTAACGAATAAGGAAGTGTACAAGGAAAAGTACATAGCACAGGAAATATACGCATTACTTAAGCAGTAGATCTGTAAATTGATACATTATATTCTTAATTTATGATGATTTACATTCAGCTCAGGTCTGTGGCCTTAAAATGCGCTTATGATTGCAATTATATAAAATAGTTTTCCAGTTAGAAATAAAAATAGCCAAACGATTTTTATTTAAGATGATTCTTTCATACTATTTAATATTCTATATTATTTTTGTGTTATTTAGTACGGCATATTTTTCATTGTAAAATTTATTTTCTTTTCTTTACAAGAAGTATGATATAGAGATTTAACAGTATCAATGAAAGATAATAATCTTTAAAAAACTGTTGCTAATTATATGCAGTAAATATACATATTTAGATTCTTATAACATAATCTTTATGACTAATGGAAAGTAAATTTTATATAAATGTGTATCAGATAATGAGGAATGCATAATTTCAAAGCTAATTGCAACGTAGTCCATTAAAAATTATTTTGATATTAATTTAAAGTATATGAATTAAAAAAAAAGATCTTACGTCAGTGATATATTTCAACTGAATTTGTGATAAGTTAAACACTACGACAGATTAGTGACATATTCTTAAAATATAAAAACACTACATTATATTGTAAAAAATGTTAAAAGCTGTTCAGGAAATAGTTTCTTTAGAAATATGATTACGAATAATTTAATCATTGTGCATGAAAAGGAACCAAGTTTTGAACAATGTTTAGTTCAAATATTTTATCACAGAGTATATAATTCTATAATTCTATTGTTTCTATAATTATATAATTCTATTGTTTTACAAAAGTTTTGAATTTTTACTAAATCGTTTGAAATTATCAGAATGACAATATTTCTATGAGGCTTTCTTACAAACTTGCCTGACAAAATAAATAATGTATCTAATAATCTAATGTAACATATCTTGGTTTTTGTTCAGAAAATGTAATCTACTTTTCCGATAAATAATTTTCGTATCACATGCTATCTTTTATTTGTATGTTTTCATTGGAGAAAGCTTGGTATAATGATCAAAATCTTTGGATTACTTTCCCATTTTCCTATCTTCAAATTTAATATGTTTCAATCCTTTCAAAATGGCTTGCAAAGGTGATCTTTCAAATAGATTCTAAATCTTGCTTCTTAAACAAAAAATATACATTTACAGGCTTTTAAAATATCAATTCGCATGCTGCATTATTCTATTTTATTTTAAGCGTTTGTATTGTTCTTTATTATTATATAGTAGTATTTTAACAATATTTGAATTAATTTTACAGTAGCATCAATTAACGGTAGCTTGCAAAATTGTTTTACTTTGAACCGCATTATTATTCAGTATGTTTGTAGAATTTTTACACAAGTTGTATTTTATCAAGTTAATATTGTATTTCACATATTTCAAATAATAATATACAAAATTATATCCTTTTTAATTTCGAATTAATCCATAAATATAATTTTTTTAACTTCCAATTAATATATTAATTTATATTATAATAAATTCATTTGATGAATAATATTTAGCTTTTAATATAGACAAACTGATTATGATTAAACAATATAGTAAAATAATAATGCAATTAGATTATTCAGCAAAGTATTTCATAAAATATTAATGCGTAATTCAATGTTAAAATATATGAAGAATTAATGTGCTTTTAATATTGTACTGATGCTTAAATGCTTAACATTTTATTTTTAATATAATGAATTATTTATTAAATATTCATGATAATATATATACAAGCATTTACAACTAGAGAATTGATGGCATGTGAAGATTGCATTTGCATGACTCTGCTTGTTTCTTTTGTCTGCTGTAATGTCTTGTCGAACGCGTTCAGGATGTTAAACGATATTTCCAATATTTTAATTTATATTATACAAACTATTTTAATTATCAAATTTTATAAGAAACCAAGAAAAATTTTCTGAACACGGTCGTTTAATATATGTACGTATCTGCGAAATGCTATCAAGTATGAAGAAAGAAAGATCTTTGCCAACTCTATGTTATTTTATCTCAATTTTATCAAAAACACAAATGTAAACTTGATTACGGTATCTTTTTGATCAAAATTTCTCTCATTGATTGCCGTGCTTTTGTTAGCGTAATGCGTGGTCTGTTACAACATTGGACATAATATTTATTTAATGTTAAGTAGTATCATAATGTGTTACTATATCTAATATATAACATGTTACTTGAGCTTGTGCGAATAACGTATTAATATCTTGATCCATTTTAATATTTTTATCGTTTAATAAATAATTTTTTTCTCTTAAAAAGAAATAGCATCTTTTACTTTTGTGTTTTACTATAATTTGGATATTAGATGTAAAATACCTAACAAGGGATTTCAATTCTCTTTGCTTAATCTACATGGTAACAAGATATTCGCACATGCAGAATATAAATGTATTTATTCGTTGGTATGCATGAATAGTTCTGTTCACAGTTCGCACGATGGTGGAACAAGAGCCTCTGTTAGATGAGGATTATCATCACGGATCTAATACTACTCTCGACCTCTGACGATTATATTCAACATAAAGATAATTATTTTCAAGTGCAGGGTTACGCAAAACTCTCTTCATAACTTTAATTATTAATTTTTTTTATTTTCTATACATAAGTATAAATACTAATCTTCCTCGATAATAAAGATTAATATATTATACGGTACATTAGTAGTATTAAAGCTTTATGTGGCCTTGAAACTAGCCTTGCATCATAATTCATCCTGGAATTTGAGATATTGGTCAGAGTAAAATGTATAAATTATACAATAGGATGAAACAAGTAGTTATATCGTAGGAAGTAAAGTTTATGTAGAAAAGTAAAAGAAGTTCAATTCCTAGAAAGTAGTATATCAGAGGGTGAAATTTCATATTTCAGTATGAAACTTTTTTTAATTTTATTTTAGAAATGAGTAAGTTATAGTTGATATGTATTGGATAAAAAAATAGAGAAATTATTTTTTATAATATTTACAAATAATATTAGCAATAACAAAGAAATGTCATTCCAGTATATATTCTCTGTTTTAAAAAATGAATAAATTGTCACTGGATGTTGAATGAGAAAATGTTGAGAACGACGATATGAAATTTCACTTTTAATTTTAATTTTAAGAGTTAAAGAGAATCTCGCGTGGCCCTTTTTGGCGTAGAAGAAAATTGAAAATGAAAAGTTTAGTTTTATCGAGGCAAGTGCATCGTGTTGTACGATACTGGTCAACTTAAAGTTTAAAAGTTTTCGGTGAGATAAGATAGGGGTATTTCCTGTGACAGTTTCGTAGAAAGACAATGTGGAGTATACAATTCACCGGTGATCGAAATATTCTTACACAATCGGAGACACTGCGAATTTTAAAATAAGATTTATGTGTTATTGTTAACATTTAAGAATTCGTACAATTTTATAGGACATAGAAAGGATAAAAGAAGTGGTCTTTTTAAAGTAGAAACATTTATAGAAAATAATTCGAAAGACGAATAAAATGGATATTTCTCAATGTTATCAGAATGAAATAGCATTTAATACTAATTTTAGCATAATAAGAGAATTTTTTGTTAGTCGTACGACAACTTCCAGCTTTTATCAGAATTTCTATGATCTCTTAGAAGGAAGTGTCCTTAGAAGGAATTATTTAAAAAAAGAAAAATTAACAACGTCACAAATGTTACGAAAAAAAAGGTAAAGAAGACAATAATAGAAATAGTTTTGTATAAATAAACAAATTGTAATATATCTGATAAAAGATAAGATTTGAAATTTCACCAGATCTAATTTTAAGTTAAAATTTTGTTACAGTATTAGTAATATAGTGAATTTTATCAAAGAAAATTCTAAACGTTGTGTTGTAATTGCGATCATTGTAATTTATGTGAGTAAAATAAAATTTTAATTATCATTTTGTTATTGGATCTTTTGTTTCTTTTTTTTTTTTTTTTTTTTTGTTGATGAATTTTCATCGGTGTCCAGTTAAAAGGATTTTATCGGATCGTGAATTGAAAATATTTCCTTGCGTTTGAAAGTGGAACAAATTCGAATAACGATTAAAAACTGGTTCAACTCTCGCATCGGGAACTGGGTCAGGAGTAATCACTATTTCCCAGGAATTCGGTCGTCTATAGTATTTCACGAATTTGTAAAAATATCTTTGGACTAATCCTCGAACAAACATAATATAAATATAAACATACTAATTGGTAAATAAAGATAAACTAATTGATACATCAGTTCTATTACGCATTGTAGTGGAATATTTATTTAGAAAATAAATTGTAATTCATTTTGCAATAACAAATAAAAAAAAGAAGAAAAGAATTCTTATGAGGATACATAAAAATATTTGTCATTTTGTCATTTTGTTAGTTACAATTTTTTGCCTATCGTGATTAAATAATTATTTAGCAATCATTAAGTAGATTTATATTAATAAAATTAATTATATTATTTATAATTTACTAATATCATTTACTATAATATATATATATATATATATATAGAAAAGAATTAATTTTGAAGATGTACCAAGTGGTTGCAATGAAATTTATATGAAAAATAATGTTTGAAAAAATATAGGACACATTCTTTTTTCTATTGGCAATCCACCATATTGAGAAGATGAGAATAGCTGCAAAGTTGAAGATTTAGATCATACATTTAGATTATATTCATTGAAATATCTTGGGGATTATTATTACACTTTTAATTATTGTAATATTGCACTGAGGAATTGTTTTTTCAAATAGTATATCGGCAAATTAAATTACAAAACAATTTAACTTTTCAAAATTTGAATTTTTTTCATTAAATTTGTATACATAAATTATGGAAGATAGAAGAGATATATCAATTTTCTTCTTCTCTGTTATTATTGTATAATATCATATATATATTTTATTATAAATATATATTTATTACATTATATATATATACATTATACATTAATAATATATATTAATATACATTATAATATATAACAATTATACATGTAATATATATTATATATGTTATAAAATTACAAATATAATATATATTATATTCTAAATAAATATTATGTTTAGAACATCGTACACGACATTTAGAATGTAATAATATATGTAATAATATATTATTATGTGACAATGTAATAGTGTATCATATTGTCAATTTTTTTTATGAAACGTTATATTCTATACTATAGTTTTACAAGACACCCAGTATAACACGTTAAGCAATATTACATCACGTAGTGGTACGATATTGATCAATCAGACCGCACATAACGTGTCCCTTGATTCCTATGTGTGATCATCCGTGGGCCAACAAAAATGCGGAGAAAATAAAAGGAAAGTCACTGTAACAATGAAATTCATAATTAACTAAAGAGCATATCGCTCAGGCACGTTCCGATCCTATGATTCCAGTGACTTGGTTTTTCCTTTTTCTACTGTTAAGGACCTCGAAATTTCGTGACCGAGCGATATGTATCATCTTCTATCCTTGTTCGACCTGGACCTATGCTTTGAGACTCACAGGAGCGTATTTTCTCTCCAAGGATCCTTGGCTCTCTCTAAGAAGTTAAATTCGATTAGAGTCACGTTCAGTAATGGTATTACAAGATTTTCATTTAGGTTCGATGAAGTTTCGACTTGTGTAAAGTTAATTGGAGTTGGTAAATAAATTGCAAATGTTGTAAGTTGTGTCGTGAATAAAAATTTTAACTCATTATGCTAGTGAAAAATTGGAGATGCTTTACGCAGAATATAGGATTATATTATTTTGTTAATTTCATTAGTTACGTACTCGATGTTTTCGGTACCAACTTTTTCTTAAATACCGAACCGGTTATAAATCTAATTCTATTTGTCTATCGTCGATATTAATGATAACGAATTTTGTAAATCTTCTGAAATGATTTAAATTTATACGCGTATAATATTTTTCGTGTACTACCGGCGAACGTTTGCGCATGCGCGTCAAACGATAAGGGTAGTAGAAAAGTCGTGGATGGGATCGACATGAATCAGTCTGCGCTCGGCGATGTTCGAGCGATTATGAGGATGATTTGATACGATGTTGCAATAGCTTAAATTGAAAATAGAAAATATTTTACGATGTTTAAAAAGATGTTTATGTATTTCTACAGAAATAAAAGAAATAATAATAACGAGTCTATGATTACTGCTACTGACACAGAATAATAATTATTACAATATAATCTGATATTATTGACAATTGCAATTACTTCACAATTTCAATGAATACCATGCACAAAAACCTATCTCCTTTTTTTTTTATTCATCAGACGTTCGTTATTTTATTTTTAATGTTAATTCCGTAAGCTTTCGTACAAAGGCGGAGCCTTCGAATTGCAAATTCAATTCACAGATTGTTTCGCGTAATCTTCCAGTTTGCACGGAAACTCTATACGAAGACACTGTTTAGTCTAATACGAAGGGGTACCTGTGGATATTTCAAACTTAATACCTACGTCCCTGTTCCTCTTCCACCACCACGTTTTCCGAACATCCAGCTAAGGCATTATTGATCCAGTTGCTGGTAACGCACCACGTCTATGCAATGAGGCCATCTATTCCCGAGAATCGTATATATGAACTTGCTGGGCCAAGCGTTCAGGATAGTCGTTCAGAAGGTGCTAACGTCGTATTACGTGGCAGCGCCATTGCTTACGTAGGCTTTAATCATGTCAGACTTATCCACGTCTTCTTTTAAAGTTTTATGTTACAATCGAAAGCTTTGTTGTCTGATATGCGATTCTTCTTTTTTTTTTGGTTATTGAGAACGCAAATTATTTTTTCTTTGTTTTTTGATAAAAGAATTTTGAAATACATATGTATAAAATTTTAAAGATTATTTGAACAAGAAAAGAATTATTATGATGATAGTATATTAATAATGTATAAAAAATAAATGTATCTGCTATATTGCTATATTACTCGTACAGTGTATTATAAAATATGTTAAAAAGTAATGTATTACTACTAAAAATAGGTAATATCAATAATAAAATAAATAGAATAGCTTAGTAAGTAATATTAGTAACATTATAATAAAAGAAAGATTACTTGGACAAGAAAAGAATTATGATAATAGTATATTAATAATGTATAAAAAATAAATGTATCTGCTATATTGCTATATTACTCGTACAGTGTATTATAAAATATGTTAAAAAGTAATATTACTACTAAAAATAGGTAATATCAATAATAAAATAAATAGAATAGCTTAGTAAGTAATATTAGTAACATTATGATAAAATGTATTAATAAGTAATATCCTATAATGTGCAAAGTATATGTATACATATTAATGCACTTTGTACTTTAAAAAAAACATATCTCGGAATTAAAATTTAAAGGGAAAAGAAATATTAAGAGAATAAAAATATCCTCAAGCTAGAGAAATCTAATTAAATCGAAATACAAACATTCTGAAGAAATTTAGAATTAAACAGCCTTGGATTCAAGATTAATATACATTGATTCTAGAACGAAATTCTGAAATCGAAATACGCTTTGTATAATCAGGAAAACAAAATTCTTTGGATTTTATTTTTTAAAACACTCTGAAGTCCTCTAGATTTCATTCGTTAAAACGCTTTGCTATTCATTTTTTTTCCCTAAAATCCTTGTGAAATAACAATCATTTCTAAAAGCATTCCCCACTTTTACGATCTCATGGAAATAAAATAAAATATCACCGTTGTTATTTTCGCATACGTTTATAACGAAATGGCTACTGTAATATTCGCACTCATTTTCCGAAAACTTTTCTTTTTTTTAACAGAAATTTGGCATACAATCCAAATACGTGTATTCAAGATCTCTACGATAGAAATAATTGTGCTGATTCGTGAAATAGCGTTCAATTGGTCCAGGATATCGGAAGGCTCCTGATGTTCCATTATATTATACCGGCAACAATCAAATTTCGAAACTATTAACAGGCATTGAAACGTGGACATAGATGTTGCTTGACGCACGCGTGTACGCGTGTACGCGGACGATAAGTGCATTAGACGTGGCTCTGATAAGCCTCTGTGCGTGTGTGCATAGTAAAAGTCGCGAAGAACAGTAGCGGCAATTAACTCGCCAGCTGGTGAGCTAAAAAAAAAAGCGTAAATTTATCCAACTTGTTGCAATGTAACCGATAATTACGAAAATTTGTATTCCATAACGACAACTCGTTCATTTTTTTTTTTTTTTTTTTTTTTTTCGTAAGGTTCAACGTACCTTTTTCTTTCGAAATGTACTTTTAATCTAGCGTGTTTTACAGGTTGTTCCAGAATTTAGAGGTCAAATTTTGTCAACGTGTTCGTTTAGTTAATGATATAATCAACATAATACAATTGAAATATAATTAAAATGACAATATATTATTGTTGTTATTTTTATTATTTATATTCACTCTATACAATGTATTTATTTTTTTCATTAAATTACGCTACTTTTTCCTTTTACAATTCATGCACCAAAAAGGAGAAAGAAAATAGGAATTTCTAATCGTGTGACGTTCAAGGTGTAAATTAACAGAAGACCTCAAAAGGGGAAAAATGAAAAAATTACGTGTTTCATTAATGAATTTGCATAATTCCAACGATGCAATCGACAATCGAGAATCTGCTTTTAATGCGCGTTGTTTTGAATATGAGTTTCGATAACGACGAAAAATTCGTGAATTTTGATTACTTGAGTACGAGCATATGCCATAAATGTGTACAATAGTGTTGCATAATTTAGTAAAACATCTGGAATTTTTATGTTTACGGAGACGAAGAATAAAAAGGAGAAAAGAAAGTGAAGTGGAAAGTGTTTAGTTCTATCGTAGAAAGGTGTGGATCTATTTTTTTTTCTTTTTTTTTTGTTTAGGTTGTTACTTTGTGAGGACTTCCCTTTTCGTCGCGTAGTTTCTGACCGGAATTGTCGAGAGGAAAGTTTGTCGATCCTTACGGACCAGGATTAAAAGCTAAATTTTCGGCTAAACTTTCGGTTTCGTCTATTCTTTCAGACCTTAAGGTAACATTTCTTTCGACACACGTGTTACTCTTTATATGCATTAACTTTTGCGCTCAGTTAGCTAAAAATTTGTAAAAACAAATACACATGTCGAAAGAATATCACTAGTTTATATAGATTATATTATAATATACATATAGATAGTTTATATATTATTATAATATTTATAAAATTAATTACATTTATTGTGTTATTGTAATACGTGGTTCAGATTTGTTTCAACGTAAAAAAAAAAAAAAAAAAAATAAAGATTGTTTGTAAAAAGTTGTAAGAAAAATTTCCAATGGAATATTTTTACTATTGAATATTTTTATCAGAAAGAAAAGTGATTAAAAAAAAAACGTGATTGGAAAATGGAACGAAGTACATTAATTTTTAATTTATTTTTTAATAAATTAAAAATTAAAAATTCTCGAATAAAATCACTTCTTCTTAAAAAAAAAAGAGTAATTAAAAATATGAATGAAAACGTTTTATTTGTACAGATTAAGAATCCCGTAATATGTATACTCATACAGTGATTTTCTTTTAAACATTAATCTTTTCCGTAAAAAAAAAAAGGTTTCGATGAAAAACTATTATTAAGAGTATAATAAAAGACATGAATATAAGTACATATACTCTGTTCGTTTACAATCTAAAAATTTTTGAATAAATTACATATATTTCTCGAAATGAATTTTCTTTATACCTTCTTCTACGCTTTTTTTTTTTTTATTAGAACAAAGCGATAGACTAACGGTTATTTGATCAATGGATAATTTTCGTTTTTCAGAGCAATTATTATTCGAAGTAAAACCCAGAAGTCCTTTAATTGCCTTGTTCTATGTCAAGGTAATGCTCGGACTGCAACTGTTATCCTTGAACTAAATAATTAACTCATCTCTATCAGGACTTAAACAGCAGTTGCATCGGAACAGCAAACTTCTCGCCATTGTTGGTGTTGTTGTTTAAACATTTAAAATCGAAGTCCTGTAAAGTTTTCACGATCGAAGCGATCGCTTACTTTTATCGTGGACAAGTAAGTACAGACTTGTGTAAGTATTTCAATCTTCTTTGATCTTCTCCCCCGTTTATATAAATTTTTATTGTAATTCAAATTATTTTTATCGAAATTTTTATTATCAAATTATTTTTTTCTTTCACAAATTTAACATTTAACACTTAGCAAGACTTAAACGTGTTTCTCGAACCTTTCGATTTCATTGTCACTTCTATCGAAATAATACTTCGTTGAAATTATATACAACATTTATTAACAATCGATTCGCACGTTTTTAAGAAATTACACGAAACATCAAGCGAACAAATTAAAATGGCGTGTCAATTGCTACGGATAAGGATTTAATGTTTACGCTATGTTAAAAGAAATAGCCGCGAAACGGTATGCCTTTTCTACGAGTACTTGCGAATGAATGTCAACTCTTAGCTACTGTTCAAGAAAACACCCTTCATTCCTTTCAATCGTACGGCTCCGCGTTTAACAAAAGATAATTCAGACTTTTGGTTCAGACTCTGGCTATTAATTCTGATAAAAAGATACGTGGAATACGCTCCAGGAGAATATATTCGTTCGTTTTAATCGTACATTATATTTGACGTTGTAACGACTGGAACAATGTCAAAGCTTTGGATTTTTTCAGAGAGCCTCTCAATTATGTGTGCCATTATTAATAACACAGTGAAATGTATTGTATTGACATTTCTATTACGACATTTATCATTTAAGATAGTATGTTAAAATATTTCAATACTGCAATTATTATACTAACATAAGATAGGACCTTTAGGCCTCTGAATACGTATTTCAAATTTTTTGAAAATCAATTGCCACGAATGAAGAAAATCACTGTGCAACCTCGTTTTCCTTTATCATCAATTTTTTTCTTTTTATCTTTAGCTTCCCTTCTACATGGAAATATATTTCAATATTAACATTATACATGAAATTTAAATCTAGTAACGAAAACACGATAAATGAAAGTAAATCAATAATTTTAGTCTAACCATTTTACTGTATAGTTCTTAACAGCAATAAAATTAAAGAAAACTAGAGAAAAATTTAGATCGTGAATCAATCCGTGAATTAAATACAAATTAAAAATTCTATTCTTAACACTAGAACTACCGACAGTTAAGACGAAAGTTATTTCTACGAAAATTATTTTGATGTCTATAACAAATAAAAATAAAATAAAATTCATTATATTATTTCTTTAGTTATCACTGTAAAAGTCCTTGCATCGTTGCGGGGAAAAAATTGCAACATGAAAGAGAAATTTTGTATAAACCAGTCATTTTGACTGGCGTGGTAGTTCTAGTGTTAATGACAATATATAATTCTAATTCCATCGTATAATTCTTAATTACTTCAACGTCTCATGGAAATATATTTCAATATTAAGATATATGAAATTTAAATCTAGCAACGAAACACAATAAATGAAAATAAATCAATAATTTTAGTCTAACCATTTTTACTGTATAGTTCTTAACAGCAATAAAATTAAAGAAAACTAGAGAAAAATTTAGATCGTGAATCAATCTGTGAAATAAATACAAATTAAAAATTCTATTCTTAACGACAATATATAATTCTAATTCCAGTTTTAATAAGGAAAACAATTTTCAATATCCAGGCAAAATAAACATTGAACAATTCTAAGCTTGCCTTGTTTCTATCGCATATCCTGCCTGCTATATTCCATCGTATAATTCTTAATTACTCCAACGTCTCATATCATTCCCTCCTCTATCCAATTTTCCTACTTACCACTCTATCGCATAATTCTTAACCGCTTCTCCTCCCTAGCAGCGAATTTCCCCATCTTCCTTCTTCGACTTCCTGAAAATTTCATCGACGCCTAAAATATTCCACTTGCTTCTCAACTTGGTCGAACCACCCCCTCGCCCCTCCCCTAACTGCATTCCCTCTTTTGGGAATTCAGCGTGGAAAAAAAGACTGGCCATCGGAAGAGCCATTCGAAGAGAGTGAGAATTCTTGAACTCCATCGATCGAAAATTTCGAAGGGAACAATTAGAAAAATGGGGGAAAAAACGTCGATCTGTCCCGGGCAGACGTCGGGAGTCGACGACGGCAACGAGGGTCCGTGGTGCTTTTGCCGCCCCTGGTCGCACGCCTGCCTAGTAGCTACGTCGTGAACGATCGCCAGTGTGGTATCGCCAGTCAGGCGATACGGAGTGGAGGTCTCGTGTGATACGAAAAATCGGCGATTTCCCACCAGGATCCTCGGTTCTAAACGACACGTAAGTCCTAAGCATCGAACGCCTCGGCGCACTTTTATTTCCCGATGTTCGTTCGTTTATCATTGAATAGCAAGACAAACGCGAATTATAATACGGGACTGTTACTTCTCTAGAGAAATCCCAAGCGACGTTCGTTTGGAGATAAACGAGTTCAGGTGATAAACGCTTCTGCCACCGTTAGATTATCTCCAATATTTTCTAAACTTCACCTCGACGACATGTCGTTGATCGAATCTATAGTACTACAAATTGCGCGGTGTCGCTAACTGTGAGCACCAAGTGACGTCGTTTAACGGCACGAGCCTAAAGCTTTGGATCTCCGACATTTGTCAACATTTGTTGATAGAGTGTATCATTGACGTTGGTTCGTGTAAATTATACGATGTCGCTGGTTGTAAGATTGCGGGTAAAATTCGATGTTCAATGTTTAAGTCGGCAGCCTCCATCGGTGATGGATGTTGCAGCAATTTTTGTCATGACGATGACACGTCGTCGTTAATTGGTTACATCGAACTCAAATCCAGTAGTATAAATTGCGACGTCAGCTACGAATTTCCTGTATTTTCCAATTTTTTTTTTTTCTAAATACAAATTAACGTAAGTCTGAGCTTCAAATTTATCAAAACGTTTCTCGAAAACTTCTTCGAGATTAATATTAAATTGTCGAGTCAAATGGCACGAATTACGTGAAATTCTAAGTTCGAGATCAAATTTCTTTTTTCTAAATACAAATTAACAATGACATCGTTACTAACGACGTAAAATTCTAAGCGACGTTGTCCAGACCAGTAAGTCTGAGCTCCAATATTTATCAAAACATTTCTCAAAAACTTCGAGATTAATATTAAACTGTCGAGTCAAATGGCACGAATTACGTGAAATTATAAGTTCGGGTCAAGATCGTAATGTACGATTCTGCTTTAAATCCAAACTGAATTATGAAATTCTAAGCGACGTCGTTTAGGTCGCGTGTAACTGATCTAAAATTCTGCTGAAACAAGATTGGATTATGGTCGCGTGCTCCGTCGAGGAATAAAACACGCCCGAAAATCGAGATGCTACGCACAGGTGTATGTTCGATCGTAACCACTGTACACGACAGATTTACTCGGAATGCAATGTTCGATTTGAAACAATCTTCGCCAATGTATGAATTTTGATCACTATTTCGTTTGAAACTTATCCTTTCTACGTTTCTTCTGGCCTTACTCGAATTCTTGATGTCAAACGACTCGATACTTGACATGAAAAATAATACAAATACTTGTACCTCGGGTCAATTGAACGACGAATGAGTTCACGCTCCTTAGAATATTGCAACTTGTAAAAGAAACTTAAACTGAAATTATACGAACTTATCGGCGGACACAAATATTACAGTTTATATAATTGAAGTTTCACGTAATAACAGGGATTGCCGTCGATTGTCAGTGATTTTTTTTCGTATAATAGGAGTTCAGGTTCAAATAAGTGGACTTGACTCGTTCGAATCGGGCGTTGGTTAAAATTTGGTGAAATTTCGAATGAACGGAATTCGCGTAAATTCCGGATTTCCACCGTATAGCTTGAATAATCCGTACGATGTTTCCAAGCCAGATATACCACGCGACCTGAACGACGTCATTTACGATTTTGTTCCAGCGACCTTTTGCAATTTCGAATTTTTAGACTGACATTTAAATATGTCGTCGAAGAGGTTGGAAAATATTGGAAATTTGTATCATGCGATGGATTTTATTCATTTTTTACTCGCTGTACGCCGTGACACTGTTGCAACGTGTTTATCGGATCTCGTTTCCAGTTATTTTGAATTTATTAAATTTCTTCGATTAATGAATAAAACGCTTACGTTCTGTACGTCGTGACGAAATTTGTTGCATTCGTTCAATCGTACGTGAAATCGTAAGAACGTTGTGTTCCTTAACTGTGAACGATCATACTGAGTTCCTGTAAATTGTTAAAAATTCTTAGTAGCGGTAATCTCCTGTTATGATTCGTTCTATGATCTTTCTTCTTCTTTTTTTTTTTAAAGGAGTCTTTTTTTTAAAAGTCTTTCTTTCTAAAAGATTTCCTCTTTTTTAAATTTCTTTTCAGAAAAAATTGTTACGATCAGTGGACTCGATTGACAAGCCGAGAATGTAATTGTAGAGCTTCTGTTAGATGGAAGTGAACTATGTGTATTGCAAGTAAATTTCACCATGTTTGAACAGTGTATTTTATAGATTTATTGGCCAGTGCAAAACAGTTCGAGAAATTCTTCGATTCTTCGGAAACTTCGGAAACATTTATTGGAAACATTCCATTTCAATGACATTTTTATGAAGGAATTTATGGGCGAGAAAGGACGAGAGTAACACTGAAATAAACGTTCCTACTTTGACATTTCATTCTTTCCAGAAATAAAAGGACATTACATAAACGCATGTATGGCTTATAAACAATTCAAGATTGGAAATTATTTCCTCTTGCAGCGAAATTATTGATCCAATTCTTCTTTCTTTGTATTACAATCCTGGATCTTGAATACTTTGAAATCGCTGACTTTTTTTTTATTTTGTAAGTGGTTAAAATTTCAAAAGTATGGAAAAATACATAGAACATTCAAAGTTCGTGACATTAATTTTATAGATGATACGTATTTCTGTTTGAGTATATTCTTTGATTATATTGATAAAAATGTATTATTACACAGACATGCATACTGTAATCTAAATGTATCCTTAGAAAGATATCTTTAGAATACGCTGTTGAAGCAAGATCACTTATTTTAGTGTCACCCTGTGTCTGGGGATGTTGTAAAGCTTCAATTACAGGGCATAAACTATGCTGCTACGTGTATTCACGTCTTGCAAGTCGATTTTAACACCGCTAT
This sequence comes from Tetragonula carbonaria, assembly GCA_032399595.1. NCBI lineage: Eukaryota > Metazoa > Arthropoda > Insecta > Hymenoptera > Apidae > Tetragonula > Tetragonula carbonaria. The sequence continues at coordinate 2,077,780 of JAUCRC010000008.1, forward strand.
GATCCTCGAATTTTTGTGTCTCAGCCTTGCTCTCGTTTCACGGAACAAAGAGAATCGACAATGTTTCAGAAAGATGTATCTAACATAAAATTTATGGACTGGAAAATAATAATATATCAGATATTGCTCGAATTTGTGATGTTTTACTAAACGTTAGAAAAAATGCAAGCTGGTCGAAAATGGCTGAAAAAAATGCAATAGACAATTAAAACATAAAATTTCCATGTCATCAATGTCATGCTAAAATAAAAAAAAAAAAGTAGAAAAATTTTACAATACAATGTAGAGTATACAAGCTTTTATCTTACATTTTATCAAACAATCATATAAATCTTTAAAAATGCACAATTCGATATCTGTGAAATATCTAACAAAGATTACAAATTGGTCATTTCGATAGTTTCAATGTTTTAATGGTTTTATGAAATGGTTTGGATGGTGGACATAGCTCGGCCAGGGATTTTCGAGATTTTCATTGTCAATGGATTGAATGAAGTTTCCTTGATTCTAATTGGAGCTGTATATACTAATATGTGTTTGATCGTAATATAGTATATATATTGACTGATATATTGATGGTGAGTCTTGGGGGAAGAATGAAAGAGCAAAGGGTTGAAGAACAATTCTTCGTATCGTTTCGTATTTGGTTTCGTATTGTTTTGCCATATTTCTCGTGCTTTCTGTTCAGAGATTGTTAAAAAAGTGAATCGCGTTAGAAAAGTGGCCTTATAATTTGTGAATCGCTTCAACATTGCTTCTGAAGAATCGGGAGGAACGTGGAAACGTGGATTCGTCCATTGAAGTGAACTGGTCTACTCGCTTGGAACGATTTATTATTTTTGTTCAATTATACTATATTCTATGTAGCTCTCTTTAATTCGTAGGTAAATTTGTTTTTTCAGTGAAAATTTTCTTTTTCAAATTTTAGAATCATTCATGGTGCCGTCTATAGATATTTTCTTATCAATTTTTGTATCAATTCTTCGTCTAATAATTATCAAAAACAGTTCGACTTGGAATAGTTATTTAAATTTATTAAATTGTTTAGATTTTAGAACAGTTGAATTTAAATTAAGTACATAGAACAGCTTGAAATGAACTTAAATTGTTGAAATAGCCTAAAAAAGAAAAAGTTAAATAAAATACAGACGAAAATCCAGTTGTTTAATGAAAGAATTGATTTCTTTCGTCTATTGAACAATCGGACGTTTAAATACTTTAAATAGTTTAAAAAAAAAGAAAAATAGAGAATCAAATAGACGAAAATGAACTGGAAATGAGTCAAGAATTGCTTAATCGAATCACAGATTGCGTCGTGATCGACATAAAGGGGTTCAATTACTCGACAAATTGGCGAAATTTTGTAGTTCAATATACACGTAGACAGATCAACGAGTCGCTCTAACAATTTTCAATAATTTCAATGATCTAATGATTATTCGAACTGACTTATTATTTTTCGACTTCGTAATATACCTGATTCTTTCTAACTTTTGCTATTTAGGATCTTTTTATTGAAATTTTTGATTTAGAACTTTTACTTCTATTTTATTTGAGGATTGTTCTATCTGAATTGTTATTTTCAACTTTATCGATAGAGATTTTCTCAATCGTTGTTATTTAGAATCTATATTCTTAGAATATCGTTCGAAATTATTATACTTAGCTTTTCGCCAGCTACAATTTTCCCTGATCGTTATTGCTTACGATTTTGATCTTTACTTCGCTTAGGATTTTGATTTTACATTCCTAGAATCGTTCGAGTTAAATTATCATTTTCTTTAATTTTTTTCAATGTAGCTGTTCCTGATCCTAATCGTTCTGCCATTTGTGGACTTTTTTACTGAAACATTCAAGCTGCGTACATTTTGAGCGTCGTCATCATCAAGAGCTCGACATCTCGTTTCGCGGTTTATCTCGAGAACGGAATGAACCGGAAACGGGACATTCTGTGGCACGAAGTTCTGCTCCGTATGCATTATCCTTTCCTCGCGGCTGACAAAGAAAGTCTGTGACCTCTTAAACCACGAAATTAAACGGAGGATTTAGGTCAGAAAGACGGGAAGGACGTGAGAATATTTTTGGAATCTACGACGATGTACAATAATTCCGCGCAAACGCGTACGATTCCTCAAAGAGCGATATATCGATCCTGAATTGTCTTTTTCTTGGAAAAAAGAATTCTTATTTCTGATCTGTGAGTTACAGTACCATTCAAAAATTTGGAATTATTACTTAATATTGTTATCGTTATTTGGTTAGCAAAGTATAATTTCATTTTTATTCAATTCAACTGGAAATTATTCAATATTTGTCATCAAGGTTTGTTTATTCTATTTATTCCACGAATCATCGTTTTAATATTCATTTCCGTAATATTAATACAGACTCCATGAAAGCTGAAAAATGGTCGAAATCGTACAAATTATTTCAAAATGAGTACAAATTAATAATTTCGTTCTAACAAGTCCGCTGTATAATTGTTCGTATTAATTTGGAATATATAAATGCTCAAACGCATATTCATTACTTCCTTGCATAAATTTTGCAAATCATTTTTTCAAGTTTCCCCTCGAGTTGCAAATAAACGTTTCCAAACTTTCGAACATTGCTGTATTCTTGTCTTTTAAATTTATCAAAGTGTTTCACTCTTTCATCAGGAATAAAATAAGAATTCTTAAGACGCAAGTTAATATTAAAATTTATTAAAATATCGGTTACATTTTTCGATCCTTGCATTTTTTCCTTCATTTCTTTCTTAAAACAAGAACATTCAAGGGTCAAGAAAAATTTCGTTTTGAATTGCGAAAGAAACGTTTAACAATTTTTGATGATTTTTTTTTTAATAGATGACAATTGAGTCGAAGAATATTCAGGGACATGGAAATCTTGCCAATGTTAATGTCAGCCAAAAGCTTGGACCTTTTTAAATGAATCTTCACCTAAATGTTTTCAAAGAAGCTGAACTCAGTTTTAACCTTGCACGATGTTCAAGCGTTTTTGTGATTCTTGTTAACCTAATATGGGTCACGAAGCGCAAGAAATCAATGAGCCTCGTGCTCTAAATATTGTTTCACGTATTACTATTAGATCGTACTATCAATTCACCTTCTAATTCATTCCGTCTATCGTCTCGATCTCGAATAACATACGTTGAAAATGTAAAGACTTTTCCGAATGAGAAGAAATTATTTTTCTGACTGTAAAAAAATTTTTTCAAATACGAGCTTTTTCGCGATGAAAATTTCGACGAATTCCATAAGTATTTCCGTATGACAGCGAAACTTGGCGAGTGTAAGTGAATAAAAGTTGGTGCAATATGAATTTCGAATGGAAATTTCTACAAAGAGAAATTTCCATCGCAGAAATTTGGCAAATATAAATCCTTCCAATAGAACTCGATATAAATTTTTGGCGAGCAGAAATTTCTTAGAACAGAAATTTGTAAAGAAAAATATTTTCTTTAATTAATAATTTCGTTCTAACAAGTCCACTGTATAATTGTTCGTATTAATTTGAAATATATAAATGCTCAAACGCATATTCATTACTTCCTTGCATAAATTTTGCAAATCATTTTTTCAAGTTTCCCCTCAAGTTTCATATAAAGTATAAAATTTCGAATGAACAGACCGAGAATTTGTAGACATTTTTATATTATAACTAAAAAAAAGTGAAATGAAATAAATAGAAATTATTTACTAAATATCACGATAAATATCTATTTCGCACGTACTATGTGTATTTTTCTCATATTCTATTGTTTTATGTATTTTCTCGTTTTAAATCAATATCTATAGAATATAAATATGCAATCTTGTATCTTCGAATTTCCCAGAAAGTGCATAAAAATTCGCAGCCTACCAGCAAAGGATAAACAAACAAATCAGTAAAATCTGTTTGCAAAGATCTAGAGAAATCCTCTCGTGATGAAAATTCTGGAAGAATTATTCTCTTGTTACTTTCTAATTCTAATTGGCCGCGTATAACGTATTTAGGTATCCATTAAGTGGCGATAGTTCCAGCGTTAAAGTCGATTAAAATCTATCGACCGAGTAGGTGAAACAAGACAAGAGGATGTCAAGGCAACCAAGTGTGGAAGGACAAATAGTAGATTAAATAAATAGCTTAATTTCCAGAGGAAAATGTAACTCCGCCGGATAGTTATTATTGACTCGCTTGACCTGTTTGTGTTTTTAGATGTGGAAGATCAAGTGAAGAATGATACAGCCATGAACCGATCAGGAGGCAATCCTGACGAAAAGCCGACGGCTCAGATGACCCGTGCACATTGCACAGAACGGTGACAGAGCTGTAAACTATAGCGATGGATATACAGAAGAAGTACCTGTGCCCCCGCTTGGTGGATTATCTCGCCATTGTGGGGGCCAGACTACCCCCAGTCTCTCGCCAGCCTGTGCAGGTACGGTATTTCTTCGAAGTTCAAATTGCCTATATAGCGACCATATTCTTTATGAGGATTCTTTTGCGAAATCTTTCTCCACGAGAAACTATGCGCACAATGTGAAGAAGTATAATGCTTTCTGTGACATTTAGCAACCACGGATAACAATAATAGAAGCAAGAAATAGAAAGGAAGAAAAAGTATATAGATGACGATGTATCAGCCGTTTCTCTTTAAAGAATTTGCTTTCGAACTGATTTAAAAATTAATTATTGTAAGATATTAATCGCATTATGTAAGAAGTATATATATATATATATATATATATATATACTTATGCAATATATGTTTGAAATTTCATTAGCATTAAGTTATAATTATCATAATTGTATTAGTCAAGACTGAAACGAATCTGAAAAAATATTTTTTTTCAGATTTGTTTCAGTCTTGACTAATACTATGATAATTATAACTTAATGCTAATGAAATTTCAAACACATATAATATATTTATACAAAAGTAATATTTTTGCGAGTAATATATAACTATATGCGCACACGTGTAATACATATGTACATATATAATATGAAGTGGTTCTCCTATTCTGTGTTTTTTAAGCGTTTTTTCATAGAATCTGTGTGAATATCTAGGTTCCAGAATTATTGCGAAGATATCCGGTGGAAGATCACAAAGATTTTCCATTGCCGCTGGATATGGTTTATTTCTGTCAGCCCGAGGGTTGCACCAGCGTGGGCCCGAAACGCACAGCCTTACGAGAGGCCACCTCCTTTACTTTCACCCTCACGGACAAGGATTCCGGTACTTGACTTTCCCTCAAAATAACGTTCGACAAAATTCTCGAAACAACGTTTCAAGAAATTAACTTTAACGTTAGGAAGAAATCGTTTCAACAAATAAAAATGAAAACCGAGGAACGTCGAGATAATTCTAATTGCGTTCACGAGCGTTTGAGTGTCTACAGTGGTCGAGATAATATCGAATAAATGCTTTGTTCTTTAACGTAATATCTGAAGTACATTTTACGCTTTCGTTAAGTCTAATTTTTATTTTCCAAAAATATAGACATAGTCACCATCTTCTTTTTTTCAAACTTACTGTGTATCACAAGTATTTGAAAATTAGAGGTAAAATTAATTTCAGTTGTTATTAAAATGTATGGAATAATTTTCCTAGTCGTGTTTATACTGAGTTTTTTCCCGCGTTATTTACCGCGAATTTATTTATTTAGAATTGTACTCGAACTCGAGCTGTCTGATGCTATTTCAGGGAGAACTCGCTATGGTATCTGCGTGAATTTTTATCGACCAATAGAAAGGGCAGGAGTTACGGTCGGGGCTGGGGTGTCAGTGAAAAGGGACAAATACAATACGACGTTTCGAAGGGAGAGCTGGAGAAAGAGCATGGAAAAGAGCACAGATTCTGCCTTTTCTAGGTGAAATATAACGCATTATTTTATCATAATCTTACTACCAAAAAACCACACCTATTTATCTGCAATCTGCATTGCAATTATCGCAAATCCTTACGATTTACCATTACATTTTTAATTATTAAAAATTGAAAATACGTATCGTTCTCAATTATAAGATCTGTATCTCTAGCTGTTCTTTATAGCGACTATAGGAGCAGTGCGGTGGGCCCCAGCGATTCAGAGAAAGATTGTCCGAGCAGCAGAAGGGACTCTGACACTTCGCATATACCGAGTGCACCGAGATTAGGTATCACTGCACCAAGTGGAGACAGTGAAAGTGGAGGAAGTCATTCACCGTCTCCGCGTGCATCGCGCAGACGACAGGTGAACATTCGCAATTACGGAATATATTAGTCAAAAATTTGACCGTAAGAATATCAATGAAAAATTACTTTCGTAATAGTTCACTTTCCTGATAATTTTTTAAGTAACCAAGTAATCAAAACATAAAAATTAATGACTTAATGACTGAGTCAAAATAACTAAAAATTTTCTAGTTATTTTCTTCGACCTTTCCCAATTGATTCCTCGTTTCGACGATAAACTGAATCTTTCTAGAAAAAAAAAAAAAAAAAGAAAGAAAAGGAGTGAAATGACCAAAAAATTAGGAAGAACTGAACTAAAGCTCACTTTAAATCGATCTGCGACTGATAAACTTTCATTGAACTTAAATACTTTAACGAACTCTGTTAGTCTTAAACAATTAAGATATTCTTCAATGGCACGCAATCGATAGAAATGAAAGTTTTAACAAACTTAAAGTACAAACGATCGAATTGTCAATTTTTGACTAACGAGAGGAAATACATCTGTCTAGAAAGGAGAATAAATCAAACTCAACTTCAACGAGAATGATTGATGATTAGAGATTTGTAATCAGAACTACAAAGTCCATCGTAATGAAATGGTTGAAAGATAAAGTTCAACAAACGAACTGAACGAGCTAATCGATACGTACAATACCGCCAATGATCGTTCTGTTATTACGTTCTTGCAGAGGATACGAAATCACTCGCTGACGTCGTTGTGCATCATCTCCCATCACCCGTTCTTTTCAATGTTCCGCGAATGCCTTTTCGTTTTGAAGAAGATCATCGACGCGTGCAACGAAAGTTCCTCACCGCAGAAAGTCGGTGCTTCCAGGCAGACTAACAGGTACAGCAGGTTAATCCGTAAATTTGCAAATTATAATCCACCCTGCTCGCTCGATTAATTGTCCCTCGTGAATATTCAAGTCTCGCTCTTTGCTGAATTTGTACGTGCACTCGCGTGTTTCTTTATTCTTTCTTCCATTTGTTTCTCGCCGCGTGGAAAATCGTGCACGATATTTTCCATTTTCACTTCGCTGGCTGCGTGAAACTGAGAGAAATATTATTTTTAACAGCGACGCACTCGACGAAACTTTCTTTGAAAGTATGAAATTAAAATGTCCCTTGTATATGTTCGAGCATAAAGTACAAAAAGTGCGCCAGGAATTCAGTAGAAGCACTTCCTGCTTGCCTGTTTGAATATTTTAATTTGCTCTTCGTTTAAGAGTTCTTTTCGTGGAATTTTTAACTCAGAATTTTTATCTGAATTATAATATAGTAAAAAAATATATATTATAATATTATATTGCAGTACTATTCTATATTATATTCTATATTATACTACTACATCATATTATAGTAGTATATTGTCCAATCATAGAGTTATTGTGAACAACAATATTATCAACAACAAACATTCACAACTTATATAAAATAGAAAGAAACTCGTTTTACATATTTTTCCATAATTGGGCAGTGTGTCATTACATTACAGTATCATAATTTTCTCACACTTTATTATATTGTTCTTTTTGATTTTTTAATAACTTAATATATATTTCATTTTAGTATTTCATAGCCATTACTCTTTTTTCCTACTACGTACTAAATATTGGGAGACTTTCACCTTCATAAATTTTCTTTTAAAAGTTGTAACATTCGATTAACAATGAGTTTTCGAATTTAAACAATCAAGAAAGAAATGAAAGAAAAATGTTTTGTCGACTTTTTCGACAGAGACACGGTGTGGAGCGTTTTAACAGGACAAACGCTGGAAGGAACACCATCGATCGTGTTGCACGACGTACGAGAGATCGAGACGTGGATACTGAGATTGCTGAGCAGCCCTGTACCCGTGCCAACAAAGACACGCGTCGAGATCGAGATCGTGTCACAAAGTATGCAGCCACCACTCTGTTTTGCACTTCCAGACCACACTAGATTTTCTCTCGTTGATTTCCCTCTGCATCTACCCTTGGAACTTCTTGGCGTTGACATATGCTTGAAGGTCCTCACGTTGATTCTCTTGGAGCACAAGGTGATCTTTACATTTTACCATATAAATCGGTATTATTTCCTCTCGGAGAATTATCCTTTTTTTCAAAAAGAAACTTCTTCAATTGTTACTTCTTCGATTCAATTACCTTTTTTGACGATAATTATTGACGAATTTTTCGTTAGTTTATACGATTTATTACAGATTCTTTAGAAGATTTTTGATGAATCCTTAATGAACGTTTCGGTAGTTTTTTTTATCAACACATTTTCTGCGGTTTATAAGATTTGGATTTTTCGTTCGGCTTTTCTGTCGAGGCTTTTACCTTGCCTTTGTTAAAATCTAGAATAAAATATTGAAGCAAATCGATTTTCTATCCGGATTACATTCGGATGTTTCGTCGGATGTTTGCCTAGAACAATTAGAAAACTTTTATCTTTTCGTGGTTTTTTCACTTTCTTTTCTCAACGATTGTCTTAAAATTACTTTCTAAGAATATCACACAAGAGTAATACGCTAATAAGAATGATGTAGCACGCATAAAAATATAGGACTTTCTCATTTCTGTGAACTTGATTGGTTTGTGATAACAATCCATTAATTATTTTAATCGTAATTTCTCTCTCTCTCTCTCTCTCTTTTTCTTAACACTTTACCGACCGGTAGCCTATTAATCGTCTACTATTTACCGCTATCGGTCGGTAAAGTGTCGATATCGTGTAATAATATATTTGTATATTTTAACACTTTACCGACCGGTAATATCGTATATTAATATATACAAATATATTGTTATACGATATTAACACTTTACCGACCGTGTATTAGCGGTGAATAGTTAGCCGATTAATAGGCTACCGGTCGGTAAAGTGTTAATAAAATTAAGAATAAGAAGATTAGGGAAGAAATGCAATTCATCGATCGATGAACAAATTATTACTTTTCTATTGCAGATCGTGTTGCAATCCCGCGACTACAACGCCCTGTCGATGTCTGTAATGGCGTTCGTAACGATGATTTATCCTCTGGAGTATATGTTCCCCGCGATACCATTGTTACCCACGTGCATGAGCTGCGCGGAACAATTGTTGCTTGCACCTACACCATTTGTTATCGGAATACCCGCTACTTTTTTATTGTACAAAACGAACTTTAAAATGCCCGATGACATTTGGCTAGTGGATCTAGACAGCAATAAAATAAACGCACCTACTGGTCTGGGTGATCAATTGCCCCCATTGCCCGAACCAGAAGGCACCATACTAAAGAACCACTTGAAACAGGTAAATAAAAAATTACAGGCATTTATCAGCGGATCGGAATTAACTCTTTCGCAGCGTGAACAAGAAATTTATGTCGAAAGGAAATTAAGAAGAATTTAAAAATAAAAAAAAAAAGAGAAAAAAAAACGAAAGAATTGTGAAGATGAAATTGATTGACGCAACAGGATTCCGAGATATTTCCGTGATTTTTCACGCGTTCATATGTTACAAATTTTATGAATTGTACAATTGACGAAGAATAAGGAATTTAAATAAGATTCTAAGGCTGAATTAGAGGAGAATTATTCTATCTCTGACGATCTGTAATATATTTTTTTTAGTACAGTAACAACGATTCGTGTTGAGTCACTTATTTTAAATGTACAACTTGTATTTTAAAATAAGGCGACAAAGATGTATGTATGTTGCGTAAGATAATAATACAAAATATAATTATAGATAATTATATACTTGTGTAACCAAGATAGCTAATATACTTCGATATACTCTTACTTATATGCTTGTATACGATTGTATGTCAAAGGCTGCGAAGGAGTTAACGTGACAGAATTAGAAAAAACGAGACGAAATACACTGTAGTATATTTCTCTATGGTAGACAAGAATATCGACGATGAACCACGTTAATTTAATCGTTCCTCGTTTTAATCGGTTCCGCAGGCAATGCAACTGATGGACCAAACCGGCTCTGGTGTAAATATTTTATTTATCCATTCTCTGCATGGAGTATAAATTGTATTTCTATATACATAGCTGATTTATTCCTTGTGTTGTAGTTAGCGGCATGGACTAATTATTTATTTATCCATTTTCTTTTTTTTTTTTACTTTTCTTTTTCTCTTGTGAGAAATTTGATTTCTCATCCTTAGAGAATAGAGACGCACTAACTTCCGTTCCGAGGGAAGAGACCGGGAAAGGCTTTTTAGAGAATACAATGTGTAGGAATTACAGCATACAGATAGACATAGAATAAAATGGTAGACGTAGTTGCTTAAATGATATGACGAATTTTATATCGTTAGCTCTTCGCAGGATATTTAGAAAGTTATAAAGTTCTCATTCTGTGGGCTTCTTTCCCCGTAATGGTGGTATCTTTTTCTTTTAGGCAATGGCTAGTATGTCAATTCCGCAACCACTTTCGCAAGACACTTCTCCGAGGACTTCTCTGCAAGCTCCAAGTAGAAGGGAGAGCCTAACATCTCATTTGTCCACCTTGAGGTTAGTGATCTGATATTTATTTTGTTAGTTTCTTTAATTCTTTGCGACTCTCGAGTCTGTTGATCAATAATTAAACTCGAAGAAAATGTCTCAGAGGTGCACTTCGGTACGTAGATATGTACAAAATGTCCACATATTGCCACAGTGATTACTACTGTGTGACTGTGGATTTTTATACAAAAATTCCTATTTCTGAGTGTATAGTTACATCGAACATTATAGAAAGCTAGTACTTTATATGTATCATATATTTCTCCCTCCCCCCACCCCCCATTGTGTGCAATTTCGCATTTCCAAATTTCTTATAAGTACATGAAAATCCGCAATGATCCAGTGCGCATCGTAACGATATCGAACGAATGAAACGAAATCTCCGTTTAAAAATAGAAACTCGTTTAAATATATGCGATCTATTAATAACGAGGCATCCAGAGATTAATACCGCTTATCATCAGTAAATTAATCCACTTGACTCTTCGCACAGTGTGTCGTCGATGAAACACAGGCCAAGCATCGACCATCACGTGTACACGAGTCCGGCGAGTTCTCCGGGGATCAGCGTAACGTCCGGTCACCGTCGCTCCTCTATATCCCCGTCAGCGGGCTCGTCGTCGCCTCAGAAGCCGCTCTCGTCGCAAACCATGCAACCGTTCAATCCGTTTATCTACGGAAACGACGTGGACTCCGTGGACGTGGCCACCAGAGTGGCCATGGTGCGTTTCTTCAACTCGCAGAACCTTCTGGCGAACTTCACCGAGCACACGAGGACACTGCGGCTGTACCCAAGGCCCGTGGTCGCCTTTCAGATCAACTCTTTCCTTCGATCGAGGCCGCGTGCCAGCCATTTCTTGAACAAGTTCGCCAGGACTCAGGCGGTGGAGTTTCTGGCCGAGTGGTCGCTCACTCCGAACAACGTCGCGTTTCTGAGGGTGCAGACAGGTGTGTTCGACCCGGCTCAAATCGGCGACAAGCCGAAATGGTACGCCTCGGGTTTGGAGCCTATCTATTTCCCTGTTTGGGACAACGGCAGCTCGCTGGCGAACGCGTTAAAAGCGATGAAGGAACACGAGAGCCAGCCGACCGATGAGAGCGGGTCTGACTCCGAGGGTGCCGAAAGTACGAGTTCCTCTTATTCCTCGTTGAGTGACTTTGTATCCGAGATGGTGTCCTCCGACTTGTCTCCAAGTAAGTTCTTTTTCTCTTTGGCAATTAACGAGCAGATTTTACTGTTATATTTACAGGAAAGGTGTTAATTGTAGACTCCAGTGTAGAAATTTAATTTCTAACTCTTAATTGGCTATAATTTTATTTTACAGGCTACAATTGTTCACAAATGGCACAACCTCAGCAGATGGCCCTGTCTGTAGACCCGAAGAACGTTTATAATCCACCCAGTTCATTGCAATATCCTGGAGTGGAGGAGGAGTCGACAGTGAGACCAGAAAGTCCACCGAGCACTTCCTCCAGTCACAGTGACTTGAGCAGTCCTAGTTTCAACAGAGACTCTGAGTTCGAGTTAAATCCCAAAGCTCAAGAAGGCTCACAGTCAGCCAATGTATGTATTTAAATATATATATATATTTTTTTTTTTTAATTATATTTTTTAAACAATTTGTATCTGTAGAAAATTTCCACGTAGAAACTTAATTTCAAATATGAAAGTGCTTTGAATGTTAGGTCCTTTTTCAAGATTTCAACTCGAAAATAAATCGAATATTGACCATTGCTTCATTCATAATAAATAACATTTCATTTCCATGTTTTATATTTGTGTTTTATACAATCATTAAACTTAATCATAAGAAAATACTTCATCGTGAACGAATCGCAAATTCATTTCGTCGTCTAGTAATATCCACGTTTTCACAATCACGAATAATTTTTTGTTATGATTGCACGATGAAATGAAAGATATAAATCGCAACCAATCAAAACATTTTCAATCGTCTCTTTTCGTTGTGCAAATTTTTGTTACTTAACTTGAAATTGATGTTACGATTGTCAATGGTAATTTTCCATATTTACGTAATTTTCAGAAAATTCTCTTTTAAATTCACGATCGTCTACGTCGCACTTTGATCACGCTTTGATCAACAGCAATGGTGTTTCATTTATTGTTCTAATGAAATTTCAAAGTGCATACATATCGATATAAATATTCAAACACACACACACACACACACACACACGCGTGTAAATTATACACCAATTTTAATTTCCAACACGAAGCAACAACGAAACAAAATAAAATAAATTTTCGTCATTTCATTGTTCGACGTCCTAACAAAATGCTTGAATCATAGGACAAAGAGGAAGGTGGTAGCTTTGAATCAGACTCAACATCCACGATTACACCACGCACAATCCTGAGCGCACAAAGTTCTGTAGGACAGTTCGGAGTAGGGAAGGGACGTTCTTTAGCGACTACTCCGAGCATCAATGACATCGAACGTCCTGCTACATCCCACAGGACTTCCCGTGTCAGTAGATATGTCGTTCCCGTGAGTTCATCATTCATTGGTCTGTCTCTTGGCTGGTGTAACCATCTGTCGATTAACCGTTTGTCGATTCTTATTTTAATTGTCGTTTGAACTGTGCATGCGGCGCACACCTAGTGTCGGAAAACACCCCCCCCCCCCCAGTTTTCTTTCACTCCAGGGAAGAGTCCAGCATGGAGAAACCCCTTTCTTCTTTCATAACATGGTTATTTAACGTTTTGTTATTGAGTTATATGAACAAGTTTCGTGGGCTCCCTTGCATCTCATTTTCACTTTCATTTCGTTTTGTTCGATGTTCGAGCATTATTCGAACGGTTTCCTTGTTTTCTTTTTTTTTTTTTTTTGGATGCGACAGTGTTTTTCTGCAATTCTCGATATTTTCTTTGAGGCTTCTTAACACTTTACCGACCGGTAGCCTATTAATCGGCTAACTATTCACCGCTAATACACGGTCGGTAAAGTGTTAATATCGTATAACAATATATTTGTATATATTAATATACGATATTACCGGTCGGTAAAGTGTTAAAATATATAAATATATTATTACACGATATCGACACTTTACCGACCGATAGCGGTAAATAGTAGCCGATTAATAGGCTACCGGTCGGTAAAGTGTTAAGAATTTTTTCTTTGAAATTCTCGATATTTTCTTTGAGGCTTCTTAGGAATTTTTTCTTTCGAAAGGATTCGTTTCAAGTGTGGTCAAACTCTCTTTTCTTTTTATCTTTTTAATAGAATTTTTAGATATAAATTGCTTTTATCTTTCGTAGAATTTTTCGATACCGATTACTTTTATTTTTCTTTTACGTTTTTTTTCTTTTTTTTTTGAAATCTTTGATTTCTATGCTGTTTTTCTATACTTCTTTAGTGTTTCTTTCTTTTGGAATTTAGGATTTTCTCTTGAAATCCTGTAATTTAGATTTCTTCTATTCTTCCATACTTTTTCATTGTTTTTCTCTTTCGGGATTTAGATTTTCCTTGGAATCCTGTCATTTAAATTTTTTCTATTTTTCTCTATCCTTTTTTTTTCTTTCTGGATTTTATGATATACATATTTTTCTAATGTTTATTGAACAGGATTCCTTTTGATTTTTCTTTATTCTTCTATGCTTCTCAAGCATAGCGAGTTCCTCTAGCTTTCTATTTATTTATTTTATATCTTTACGATAAAAATTTCTGTCACTTTTTCTTCTTTCAAAATTTATTTAAATATTTTTTGAAAATCCCTTTCGAAAATCAAAAATATGCACTATTTGTATTGTTTCATCGATGAGGTTTATACCGATGTAGTTCATTGTTATATTTTTTATTGTTTCAGTATCTTGTTTCAATCAGTAAATCAAGCGCATGTTACTTTTGCTTTGCGAAAATCTATATCAATATCACCCCCATTTTGGAACTTGAAAAATTATCCAATTAAATATCATTCCCTTAAACTAAAGGAGGACCTTTATATATTCCACCTTTCAACGTTTAAATGTAACTACATAAATTCGAAGACATCCCTGTCTCTCATTCAAAAAAGATCCTATTCTAAAAGTAAATGTATCTTTTACGAATCTTCGACGAAATTCTTAAAATATCCTGATAATAATTAACGTTGTTGAATCGTTTATGTTGTTTCGAAGATTCAACCAAGCGCGGCGAGTCTTCAGCGTCACCCAAGTGTGGGGAACGTTTTAGCCAGGGCGTCAAGCTTCGGAACAGGGCCGTTTTCTCGACAGACGAGCAGCAACAGCAGCAACGAAAGTGAATCGTCAACGGTCTCCCGACAATTATCCTTGGGTACTAATAAACAAGCTGAGAATATACAGAGACAAGGTTCCGGCGCGACTGGAAACGGCGTGTTGAGACAAGGTTCTCAAGGATCGTTGTTCGAACAAATAGCGAATCAGGCGAAGGATTTGGTCCGCGAGACTACAAGACAGAGCAGTCAGGATGGACTGCTTGCTCAAATGGACAAGGTACTTCCGCGTATTTTAAACATTGCGAATCATTCGGAAATCACGGGATTTCAGATGTAATAGAATTTTTGTCGAAGGATTGTTTTGCTATTTCTTAAGTTTCGATAATAGCCGAATAATTAAATTCTGGCAATTCGTTTGTAATTCTAATGTAGCTACATGTTTCTCGATTTAAATAGAAATTGGGGCGATATTTTAATATTTTCGTCAAATATTATTTTTCTTTCAACTATTGCTATGTTTAATATCACTATCGTTGAAATTGTTAGAATTCTGATAATAATTCATGTTAATTCTAAATACTTTAAATACGAATTACAGCTTCCTTCGTGTCTGTTTTCCTTAAAGAAAAATTTTTTTAACGAATTTCCTCTGTTATACGATTACAGCTGCTTTCAAAAAGAACATTCGTTTGTTTGATAGTTGAAACATCAGGCGAAGGAGAAGATCACAGAGGCTGGGGAGGATAGTCTCTTCGCGCCGTTGGAACAAGTAAGTCTTAAAATTAATAATCATGATGTTTCAATATCACGTGCTTATGTTAATTAAATACGTAATTATTATATTTAAATATTACATGCTTAATTAAATATTAAATATTTGATTAAACGTCAAATACTTGGTAGTTAAAATTAAACGTTAAATATTTCATTTGCTTTCATAAATATTGAACAGTTGACGCAACAGACGAAAAAAGCCATGGGCGAAGCAACGAAATCTGTTCAGGAAGTATCAAAAACCGCGCTGGAGGCGAGCAAAACAGCAGCTGGAGTCAGTAAAAATACATTCGACGATTTGACATACGTGGGCAAGAGCACTTTCGGAGACTTGACGAAAAGTGCCAAAGAGGTTGCTACGAAGAAAGGTTTGCTCAAGGTACGTTATTTCATTAACCAATTAATAAACTAATCTTACCAACGTCCTAAGTTTAATGTCGTAGAAATTGTATTTCTCTTTAGATTTGAACTTATCTCTTTAGATTTCGATATCCGATTCTTTTATTTCTGGAGACTCCAAAGAAATTGCATTAAGAGCTCGAAAGAGATTCCAAAGAAACTTTAAAGAAATTACAAGAATACTTTGAACGAGTGTTGACGAGAAAGTTATTATCGTCCATTGTAGAAAATAATACGAATGTATTAAAGGTAGATTATTTTTTTTTTTTTTTTTTTTTTCAAAGAAAGTGCTTTCATTTGGAATGAAAAAAGTGGGACTCTGTCGAGAAATCGAAATTCTAGAGGACGTTACTCGTTAGAAAAAGTCAAAGAAACATAATGTAACGGAATTGTTTTAGGGTCTTGGCGATTCACCACCATCGCCTCCTGGTATGTTACAACGAAGGGATTCGAGTAGCACGCAATTGGTCGCTTCGGATAATCGCGGAGGGCGCCGAGATATCGGACGTGATTTTTTCAGCAATATTAGTAGTGATTTAAACGGCATTGCTACGCAAACGAGCAACATGTTTAGCGATTTGTTTGGTACGTTTCATCTTCTTTTGCTTATAAAAAGAATAAAAATGTAAAAATGTAAAAACGCGAAAGATAAAAAGAAAACTGTATAAAGCATTTTTGACATAACTATTTGCTACGTGATATTTTTTTTTTCTTTTTTTTTCTTATTACAGAACACATTGTCAATGTTTGAACACTAAACTTCGGAACACCCTTTGTATTTACTTATATATTAATTTAATTAATATAATTAATTATTTATTTATATTAATGTAACTTACGTATAATCATACGTCAAAATATAAATTTTAAGGTAGCAACGAAATACGAAATATCACGATTGTATTAGTCTGAGAAATTATTTTAAAAATATAAATATTGAAGTTACATTGAGTCGACGTGTACACGATCGAGGATTCGATTATTTTCGCGATCCTCTATATTTTAAAATATACTTTTCACGCATTTGTTTCTTTTACATTTGCAGGTAGTAAAAGTAGTTCTAATCGAAATACCGGCCTCCTTCAGTCGCAAAAGGCGGACAAGAAGACACCAATACTCGGACCTTTCCCTAAAAGTATTTTATCATCCTTTCAATTGATTAGCTCGTCGTCATAAAATTAACATCTTAAAAGTAATAATCCTAAATAAAATACTGGCTCGTTTTATTTAGCTAAAACAGGACTGGTTGAACGTTCGTCATTGATAAAACATTCGACGAATAAGAATAGCCAGGAAGACATTCAAAGGATGCAAAATGCTGAGAGGTCTAGTACAAACAGCGACAATCAAGCTTTCCTGACCGACGTAAGTTCTGTTTTTTATCGATTAAAAAATACCTGTGATATTGCCACGGAACTACAATTAGAGTTAATAAAATAAATAAATCAAATAAATAAAGTTTATTTAGAACACGAACAATGAACCGCAGAATTAGCAGTAATAACCGATTGAAGATTTTAATTGTAACAATTGTAAGACAAAACGTATCGGACTCATGGAATTGAAATTTGATTAACGTTATTTTCGAGAAGGGCAATGAACATTGGAATTTTTGCTATTTCATTTGCAACCTTCATTTGCATTCTAACGACTAATTTTTGATATTATTCTGTTGCTCCCTTTTTCTCTCTCGATACATTGAACCAAGAATAATAGATGTATCGTGCTTCATGAATTCTATGAATTTCGTTTCATTTCAGGTGGTGAATCAGGTGTTAATCGGCGAAGGTGTCGGCTGGCTGAAACTGAACAGGCTGAAGAAATTAATGGAGGATGAGAGCTATCGAGATCTGGTGGTGACGAAGTTGAACAAAGGTCTTAACAAAAAGATTAGTCCTGACGATCATATCGACGATGTGGTGAGTGAAAGTCATCGTAAACGATCGACAACTTTCACGTTGCAAATTCGTTTACAAGTTCAACGAATTCACGAACTTTCGCTTTCCTTTCGGCAGTATGTCTCGAAGCCGGTTTACAAAGGGATGCTAAAGTGCCTTCAAGCAGTGGCTCACGGTCTTGGACACACTTACAATAACTTCGGTTTGGGCGGAATGGCGTCAGTGTTTCAGTTAATGGAGATCGCGCACACGCATTATTGGAGCAAGGACCTTTCGGAGGGTGGTTTCGATAGTTCTCTAATGTCTCAGGTACGTAACACTTTGTTGCAAATAATTAAATTAATCGTCGACCGTCTCTCGTGTCCTCTGGCACATTTTTGCGAAATGTGTAAGATCACCATATAAAATTGAACATATATATCTGAGGCTAGATTATGACGCAGTTGGCAAAAGGTTTTTTGCAAATTTAATTGTTTATCTTTTCGTCGTTCGATTTTTTTTACCAGTGTCAATTTAACACTAATGTTAGAAAAACGAGGAACGAGGGTTATAATGTTATCAATGTTAATATAATAATTAGATGTTTAGGTATTTTTGAGAAATTCAAAAACATATAAAAGAGCCAAAGTGAAATATTCTTCTGGCTAGAAACAAATTTCTGTCTATACTTCTGGTTATAATTCAGTTTTTTGTCATCTTTTACAATTCTTTCAGACGTCTAGTCCGTTTGGCAGCAGGGAAAATTTAAGGTCCCCTACGCAATCTCCTACGCAGCCTGAGTTTTCAGACGCGTCTCAAAAGTCAGGTAAAAGAACACAGAAAATAAATTGAATGCAAAAATTCAACTTTCTAAAACTTCTAATTACTATACCTGTATATCGACGATTCTAATTCTAATTCTAATTCTAATTCTAATTCCTCTCAAGAATTCTTTGAATTCTTAGAAGACGTACAGCACGATGCGAGCATGAGTCTACTCTGCATTACATTCGCATTGTAGTTCATTAATATTCTAAATTTCCATTCTGAAACCTGAATTATTACACTTAACTAATTAACGGATTAACGGATTCTAAAATAATTGTTATTATTACTTAATTAAAGAAACGCCTCAAGTTCATTTGGAAACGTCACACGGTCATCCGCCACCGGCGAACGAAGGAGGAGGACAATCGACGACTGACATGTTCCTCGATATGTTCACCAAAAAAGGAAAGTTCCTCAGCAGGCTAACGTCATTTGACTCTGAGGTAAAAGCAACGAGTTCCGTCAGAACGTTACCTTACACACGAAGGTAACAGAGGCGTCTCTTAATTTGGTGGTCCCACTTTCTGTCTACATTTCACGCGTACAATCCAATACTTTATAAAGCTTACTATACTTATTAGTTGCTATTCTTGCAGGACTTCTTCTGTCATTCATCACGTACGCTTTCATATTTTTCGGTCGTTCTTTTTTTTTTCTTTCCAAGGATTAATTAATCCTTGTACCCTGTACAATCTTTCCAAATTAATTAAGGTTGTTAGTCAATGATATGATATCTCTCAGACTCAATAGTACATGTGATTTACGTTTATTTACAAGTATGTTTATCATTATTAGATACTGCGATGTAATCTTCAAACTCATTTTCCAAATTTTCCACAAATTTATCGTTCGGTTAAAATTAACAGTCACTGGATTTAATCAGTTTAATATAAATCTGCGCGCCTTGTTAATATTTTCCAATTGTAAAAATCTTTCTAACGGAAATCACAGAAACACAGAACTCAGAAATGAGAAATTAATTAAGATCGATTGAATTAAAAAAAACTGCATGCACAAGAATTGTATATTCAAAGGATACAAAGTAGAAGGAAATCGTATCGATCAAATCGATTTGTTTTTAAACCGATCGAAAAAACACGAAAGTATGAAAAATTTGAAAGCGTAGGGGATGAAGGTGAATACCCTGTACAATTAAATAGCGATAAGAAAATTGATTCTTCAATAATATCTCATCACGGCGGACGGATGGGTGTTGTATCCGATTAACACACAGGTACACATAAAAATTGCATGGACGTTGTTATTACGTGATATTGCCAAACGATAAGTATTGCCCAAGAGCTTAGACAAACACAACGCACTGCGCGAAATCATTAGACTAAACACCGTATTATCTATCAATACCTGTTATTTAACAATTCGAAAATTCTTCGCGCACTTTTATAAATTTGCTATCGACGAAAGTAAAGTGTATACTTCCCCCCCCCCCCTCGAATAGAACTATTATACGTAGAAATTTCATATTCTTGGGGTGTATTTAATTATGAAAAAAAGATGAAGTGAAATGAGAAACAGAGAGAGAGAGAGAGAGAGAGAGAGAGAGAGAGAAAGATTAAGTTGCAAGTATATAGAAGCTATATAGAAGCGTCATGTGTTTTTAGAGTGGGCGGGGAGGTGGAACAGGAAGCAGCGAAGCTTTGTCCACAGACGGAGGTAGCATAATCACTAATCCTGCTTTTCGGCAAGCGCACCAGGCTTCTTTCCGAAGCACTGTCTCTGATAGCGAGGTCGAGCAAGGCAATGTAAATTGATCACTATTGAATCAGTCTGTTATATTTTCTTTACATCCTATATTTAAACATAGAATACATTCAAATAGTTGCTAGCAGAATTCAGCTGAACGAACGACCCACGAAACTTATGCGACAACAAGTCTTTATACCGTAGTGTATAAGGTGTGACGTCAATTAATTACCGCGATATTATATATATATTTTAATTCGATTTTGATGATTTGAGAAAAAAATTTTTTTCCAAATGAAAATTCATTGGTCTTGGTCGAATTATCGGCTCATCATTGCATGAATTATAAATTAGATAAATTTGGAAATTAAAGAATTTTAGTATGAAATTTCTAGTAAGAGAATTATTAATTAGTTTAACAAAAATAAAATCAATTTTTTAAATAATTTTCTTTTTAGAAGAATATTCTTTTTTTCCTCAGATAATATAGCAAAATTAGTTTGCAATCACTTTTCTAGAAAAATATAGCAAACTTGTCTAATTTGAAAAAATGTATAATTGGAAAAAGATGCTTTTGAACGTAATATTTTTTTCTCTATAAAAAGAAATTAAAATCACGATATATTATTTATATCTTTCTTTTCACATTCTTAAACTAAAATGAAGATTACATAAAAATACAGAAGATTATTTAAACATATAGAAAGAAAAACAACGTCATTCAGAACTAATTACTTAAATATAGGAAGAAAGACAATGTCATTCATAACTTCAGTGTCTTTCTATGAAAAAGAACGTACGTCCGGAAGATCTTTCATTCCACAAAAAAAGAAAAAGAGAGGAAAAAGAAAATTATTTATTTAGTATTGATGAACTTTCTTTTGAAATGTCTTTTTATTAATATTATCAAAACGTGTTCAAATAATCAATCGTAGCAATTAATTACCATCACACCGTGTATATAAAATATATAGTCGACAGAGTTTTATAATTTAGTTCATAGAGTTCATATAGATGATCTTAGTTGAAAATTCATTGCGGAGAGAGCTTGTGCAATACTTGCATTTTGTCAAAAATTGCGAAACATCGAGTCACAGTGGATCATTTGAAAAAAAAAAAGAAGGAGAAATTAAGATTAGTTGGAAAAGATAATGAACAGCATGTTTTTGCATCCATGGTCATTAGATTAGTGTTTGCACTAATGAAAAGATGAAGCTTTTCGCAATTGCTGTTGGTACACAGTGAAACACACCTGATTCACTTTCGATAGTTTGAGGGCGCTGCTTTTTGATAAAAATTGTGCAATTCTTTGAGAATTTCTTTTGTTGAAGACTATTCGAGAGAATTATTCGAAAGATAGAGGTTCATTTATATAAGATATTCTTCGAAAAAATATTTTTTTTAATTGAGCTACACGAAAGTATTACGAAACTTGACTGAAAATGGTCAAGAAAACAAATTGTATAAATTAATTTTCGATAAGAAACGAATATTCTTCGAAATTCATTGATGATTTCAAGTGACGAAATTTTAAAAAAGATAATTTTTAAAATTTTAAAGAAGACAACAATCCTCTTTTTTACATTCTAAAATGAAAATACAATTGAAAAATTATATATGAACAATTTCACGAAGTTTCAATTCAATCAGTTTTTCATATCAATTGATTTCTTTTAAATTCTCTACGCAATAATAATTTGTAATTTACTTTATCTATATATGAAAATATTTTATCGCAGTGGAAGAAGAATGTCTTATTGAAAATATAAAAAAACTCACTGACTTGTTTTTCACAGTTTTTTTTTAAAGAAAAAAAACAAAGAAAATTCTTAGAGAATTCGTGCGTATCCTTTATATAGATTAAATGGATAAGATTAACACTCAATGTGTAACACTTCATCGTTTGAAAATACTCCATAGTTGTGGTAGTTGTATCACTGCACTGAGACGTGAAACTTCGCGTAGTTTTCTACATACAATATGATCCTTTCAGGCTTCCCATTTAATCATAGATGAAAGTATCTTATCTATTTGAGCTTATCTATTTGATGAAACTTTTAGAAAATGGTCAGTAGCTTTGAACGATTTGAGCAATCTTGCAACGAATAATTACATACAAATTCTTAAAGAATTTCCGAGAAGAATTCGCGAATTTTTGAAAATTCTTACGCTACATTGTGATTTCAGTTTTCGAGACAACCGAAGCAACGAACGGGAAGTGTCTGGTCGAGCAAGTCTTCTTTGAGCACCGGTTTCCGGTACCATGGAGGAAGCTTGGTACCAACCACAACTGCTCCTAGTCCAGAGGCTGCAAGAACTTATTTATTCGAAGGTACAGCTAAATCTTCCAGTATTTGATTAAACAGATGAATAATCACTATCTAAATATTTCTCTTTAACATCTTTTTTTTTTTATTCTGATTACTTTCCTTTATTATAATATATTTTCAATATTTTTCTATATGTATTAAATGATATTAAGTAATATAATGTCTAATATATTAATATATTAATCTGTTAATCTAACATATTTAATACAACTAGTCTAAATAGTATATTTTCTCTTTTTAAAAGAACGATTTTTCCCTTTTCCGATTATTAAACTTACAATTAGGTATTTGTACGAAATTTAAAAATGCGTATTACAAATACGCAGAATAAGTTTAATATGCAGAAATATATGAAATATTCAAAGTACGGTACTCGTTATGATCTTTGACAGCTAAAAGTCTCTATTATTTAGTTACGTTCATAAAAATACAAATTTGCTGAAAATTTATCGATCTATCAAAATCTATCGGTCATTTCATAATTGATACTTTTAATATTTCTCTATTTTATATCATACCTTAAATTATCCTCCTTCTATTATGTCTCTCCTAATTATTTTCTATCCTATCTGACTCATTCTCCATGTCCACCCTACGAACCTTATATGTTTGTAAAATTTTTTTCTTGCTACCAAACTGCTAACTACCAATCTTTTATCATTTTACTAAAATTTAAAGCGATTTAATAATATTTAATAATATTACCATATTTTATACATAAAATTTAATAATTAAAATTATTTCATGTACTTTCACAAGTAAAAAATAATTCGCCACGCAGGCTTGTTAGGGAAAGAAAGATCTTCGCTTTGGGACCAGATGCAATTTTGGGAGGATGCCTTTCTGGACGCGGTGTCTCAAGAAAGGGACATGATCGGCATGGATCAAGGCCCTGGAGAAATGATGGAGAGGTTAGCAACGAAGACGATTAGCACACGTTCATGATTTAGACATTTCATTTTTTCGAATTTACTTACATTGCACAGGTACAAGAGTTTGAGCGAGAGTGAGAAAAAACGATTGGAACACGACGAGGATAGATTGTTGTGCACTCTATTGCATAATTTAACAGCGATTCTAGTAATGTTGAACGCGGACAAGAACGAGGTGAAGCGCAAAGTGAGGAGGTTGTTGGGAAAGAGTCACATCGGCCTGATTTACAGTCAGGAGCTCAATCAACTTCTCGACCAAATACATAATCTCGTGAGTAGAACGTTCGATTGTTGTAAATTATTGGAAATTCTAAGAACTCTTTTAGCATACTAGAGAATTTAAAACATTTCTTAGTACGATGGAAAATATCGACAATTTTTATAAAACACCGGAACGTTTTAAGCTTTTATCCTGAGATATTATAGAACGTTGAAAATTCTCCAAATTATTGGACACTTTATATCAAATAAATTTTACTAAATAACTGAAGATGTCAAAAACCTAGAAAAAAATTGTTACAAAACGTTTACATCGATGGAAATGTATTTTGTAAGATATCGAACAAACTTTAGAACAACCTTAGAGCGCCAGGATATTCCAAAGATCTAGAAAAATCGAAGAATTCTAGAAAATCTTGAAGAATTCGAAAATGTTCAATAATATCAAAAAGCTCGGAAGATCATTTTTGTAATGCTAAAGAATTTAAAAGAAATACTTCAGATTAAATTTCAACAGTATCAGAGGATTCTATTCTGTCTCTGATCAAAATTCTGCAAGACTGGATCGTTATATTAGAGAGTTTAAAAATCCACAGCGTGTCGAGGTAGCTTGCGAAGCTACCGCGAAACGCTGAAAGCATCCTAGATAAATGATATTTCGTGTTTTCAGTATGGAAACGACATAGACTTGAAGCCACTGACATCCAGACAAATGCATCGTCAATCTTTTACCGTGCACGCCGGCGTTGATGCAGAAGGTGATCTACGATTTCTCGAGGTGCGCCACGATGGCCTTGTCCTGAGATCTGTAAACGGGGTGATCGTCGAACGATGGTGGTACGAGCGTCTGGTGAACATGACCTACAGTCCGAAGAACAAAGTACTGTGCCTTTGGCGGCGAAATGGCGGGCAAACTCAACTGCATAAGTATTATACTAAGAAGGTACGCAGTGCGTGATACGGGTAGTATACAGATACAGATCCTATGGAAAATTTAAGCTCATTTTTACATAATTTCGATAGAGCTAAAAACTGCGCTGGGATATAAAAACATGATAATTATAATAATTTATTTCCCTATATTGAAAATCATTATACATTCGAAACAATGATCTCAATGATCTTTCATGTTTACTTTATTTTCCCACAAGCATGGAAATTATATTACCGATGCTTCGCACATCTTTCAATTGTATCACGTGACATAATCAGAAAGAAGAATTAGTTTGATATCTCGCTACGTCAGAAAAATCCACAAGAAAATTATCATCCATCTCGTAACGAGAAACAATAAATATTCATAGTAATCATAACGAAAGAGAGTTGGTGGTTGTATCTTTTTAGCCGTCGTCGTCGAGAAAACTACTACATCTGCCTCGGAAAGATTTATCAATTTATCACGTGTAAAGAATAAATAAGGAAACGAAAAAGGAATCCAGAAGAAAATTATGAACCAACTGATAAGATGAATATTTTTTTTTTTAGTGTAAGGATCTGTACTACTGCATAAAAGACGCGATGGAAAAGGCAGCGGCCCGCGGTCGTGGGGCGAACGTGGGCATCGAGCTCGGCGGCGAGTTTCCGGTTCAGGACATGCGCACCGGCGAGGGCGGTCTTCTTCAGGTTTGCATGGAGGGCGTGGGTCTCCTCTTCGCAAATAGCAAGGTATGATTCGCAGCCGAGAGCGTCCACCAAGCGTTCATACGTTTCGAAACGAAACTGCAAGAAGAATGGAATCTTCGAATCTTTTAACCGGTTGTTGCAAACACCTGTTTTCCTATCTCTATCTATCTCTATCTATCTATCTCTCTCTCTATCTATCTTTTCTTTATACATTGTCCAATTGTTCATGTAATGTTGAAAGAGCATCTGAAATTCTCCACCATTCTATATTGGGTATACTATACTATTATATATATATATATACATATATCCGATCCTTTATTATAGCAGAATTTTTTTTACTTATATATCCACTATTGTCTTTTGACTATATATACAATGTCATGTCTCTCCTTTGGCGATGTTATTGTCTCGACTATAATATACTCCAACACCAAAGTATAATCATGTATTTATTTCAGCGACCGAAAAATTACATATGCAGTCTGAGAATTAATTGATGGGGGTTCGTTTTACTAAGCTGCCTCGATTCAATGTCGCGGAATCGTCGGAAGGGAAATTTTATTATTCCCAACGAGAGAGAAGGTAGAATTGAGAAGCTTTTTGGAAAAAACGAGACACATAAAACAGAATGACTGTCAAAACATAAGACAGAAATCAGTTTTAATCTTTTAATCTTAACGTCATCTTTAATACATTTAAATTGATGATTGTAAAAGTCCTTAACGTGTTAACTAGAGAAATAATGAATAATTTCTTGGAAATAATGAATAATTTTTATACAAATTGTATGGTGCTTAAATTTGAAGAACTCGTCTATAATGATTTGTATTAATATTTGATGGGACATGAAATTTATTTCTTATTTAAAAAAAAAAAAAATACATAAAATATGCACTCTAAAATATTTGTTTTAATATATTAAAGACCGACTAGTTGACATTATTATAAATAACTACCCCGGTGTTTAAATATTAATACGAGCCACTGTAACTGAAAGCGATTTGTTTTCACTAATTTATAACTACAAAAAATCCCTAATTAAGAAAGAATCCGGTTAACAAGTTAGGGAATTTTGTTCTTTTTATATTTACAACTTGAATAAAAATTTCATTTGCTCGTTTGCATCTTATATTGTATTGATCGCTTTTTCTTTTAAAATTTAAAAACAGAGCAGAGAGCTTCTCAATTAATCTCTGAATTAACAGAGTCAAAAATTAACAGACAAAGCTTAATTTTAAATGAAGGAAGAAAATGTTGGATCGAGGCGAACGTTGAGGGAGCAAATCGTAGTAGCTCCGCCGTCAGAACCACCCTCAAAACCCTTTTACTGTTCATATTCTTTCAATATTATTGAATTCTTCTCTCTGTGTATTACTCTTTCGTTCCTTTCTTCCGTTTTATTGCATTGATGCAAGGACCACTCAATATTATCTCCCATCGCTAGCCACCACGATCTGCTTAATTTTGTATCTGTACGTATTATTATATCTTTATCGACTCTTATGTATGAGTTTGTGAGATGTAACGACGACGGAATAGAATCACACGAAGCTCTGACCACACTCCTCCAAGAAACAAAAGAAAAAAAAAAATCTCTTTCTCGAGATTCGAATCCTTTCTTGTGCTAGGAACGGGAACGA